>PNEQ01000882.1:132422-175029 GCA_003012365.1 Medauroidea extradentata
AGCAAACACAGACACTTTGCCAGTTTACACTTAGGAATTAGGCCTTCAAAGTTGTCAACAAGTGCTATATGTTACATATATTTTTTTTTGATTGAAAATATGTAAATTATTTACATGAACACTACTACGCCATGGCACTAGCTGACAACTTTGAAGGCCTAATTACTAAGCGCAAACTTGTAAAGCGGTTGTGTTTGATTTCTGTATTGTTTAACTAAGTAATTCTTAGAAAAATATATATACATATATATTATTTATTGTATACTTAATTTTCATTTCTGTATTGGACGGCATTCATGTCGGGTGCAAAATATAAATTGCACTACAAATGTTTTATCGATCTGTCTAATAAATATACCTGTGTATATACAGTATATATACTCTATACCTCTTACGAATGCACTTTCTTAAAAGTTCATGTGTTAAAATACAATAGTATATTCCTGTCACAAAATGATTTTAACATCTGACTTCTGGAGTGAGTGAGGAAAATATAATGTTGGCATCACTGTAAGACCCGAATGTAAAATATGGTCACAGAATAGCCCAAAAAGAACTGTACCACAACAAATACGTGCATTAGTCTGTGGCACAAACTATACCAAAGTGCGTGGACTATTTTATCATATGAACCGCCCAACTGCACACTTCAAATTAGTGATACGGGCCACATTATGTTTTGATGTACAAAAAGTTACTCTGTGTCCTACATACTCGAGTGAGGCTGCTAAAGATTAACGTGTTTGCAGTTTTCGTTCTTTTATCAGTATCACATTTGTCGCATATCTATCATGGGAAAAGTAGGTTCCTAGTTTGGGCAATGTATGTAAAATTGGTTAGTGTTCCAGGTTTATTTTATTGTAGAAAAACATTGTGTAATTTATAGTACATAATCAATGTCGTGGTTAATGCACCCACCGTCAGCAGGTTACCAAGAAACTCACTCGGCTGCAACCTAGAGCTCTATTCTAAGTTTTCCGGGGTTGGGAAGTCTATCGATAAGTTGGGCCGGACACTGGATACGTCTTCCCCGCCGGGTGCGAGCTGAATGATTCACGCGCATATTGTCCGCGCATTCTTTCTCCCCTCCCCTCAACACCTCTCGCATATTGTTCGGTTTTCCCTCCCCTCCAGGCCAAGGTTGGACCCTCCCACAAGGCTCTCTGTCCACGTGCGTTTGTAGCTGTCGCGCTCAAAAATTTTACTGGTACATCACCTTAAGTCTCTTCAAGCTAGCCTAACCTAATAGTAGTAGTGCCTGAGAATTACACCAACCATTACTCCAAGCAGAGGAAGCGAGACATACTTCTAGGTTTTTTCTTTTTTATTAATTTGTTTTCAAAACTGAGGTTGTTCAAACAAATTTTAATTGTGATCAAGAGGTATTTATGGAATCAAGTTTCCAGAGCTACATTAAACTCAGTGCTACGTAGTTATTGAAAAAAAAAAAGTGTAAAACCCTTCAATACAAAATTGTAGCCCATAAGCAGTAAATGTGCATTACCATCAGCCAAGAAAATGGCAATGCGTAGATGGCTGCCGGGCTGCTGGGACGTGCCGAGCTGCGTCAAGCCAGTGTGCACCTGGTTTCAGTTGCCCGGTCTGATAAGAGAGCATCTAGGTATTCGCAGCACGGCACGCGGCAGCATGGAGAACCAAGACTGATATAGTGATTCATTGCTTCGTTAGGAAGGGCCACAGTAAAGCACGCTCCCTAAGTATATACTACTGCTGACAGAGTGCAGTACACGCTATACCGCTGCGGAGCATTAGTGTGTCGGCAATACTCAAGCCTTCACCATCGCTACTTCCAACACATTGAACGGTGCTTAACAGCATTTATACTTTTGAGGTATAATTTAATTTTTAAGATGTTGGCCACATATTTAATTTACATTATAATTAAATGTTACTTAATTACGTTGGAACTGCATAGAAAAAAAAAAAACATTGAAGTGTCTTTGAAAACGTGGGGGGTGTGAGTCTTACATGGGGACGGGCAGTACATCCGTAAATACAGTATTTATACACAATAGTTAAAGGTACGTGAAAATTGCAAATTGCGACAAATGCGAAATATATGTGACATTTTGAGTTATTTGCGAAAATCTGCGAAATTACGACTTATTTACGAAAAACCCCTAACTTTTGATAGACTTCAAAGATGTGTGCATAACTGAGACATGCATTCACTATTTAATTTCAAAGAAAATTATTGCAGAAATTATTATAAACATGCATTTATATAGCAATTACATGTTTATACTGTGGTTATGTCAACAAAAATAAACACGCCAGGTTAACATACGCCTGTGCACATTTTTTGATGTTCACTGTTTACAACATGGCTGCATTCAGTTACAACGGGTCGTAAAGTAACTTCGTGAACATTGTAACAAGAAGTGTAGCAGAACTATCTATAATTTCACCTCTTGAGCTTCCTTTAACACTTCTTTTCATTATCTGTCTTCCTCTCAAAGTTACAATTACAAGCATTCACAAAGCCGCATCTATTTCACTTTACTTGTTTACGTTTGCCGTGCACTCGTGTTACCTGTAAACAATGTAGATGCTAAGAGGTTTTTCAGCAACTATAACATTGTACTTCCACACAGAAGAACAGTGCTGAAAGAGGAATGCTTGGAAACCTGTTCAATGTTAAAATTTAATCAGTGAACCATTTTATTTGTTTCTTATAAAAAACATTGTCTTGTATCTTACACGTTTTATAAGTTTTGAAAGTATGTTTTTTTTTATAAAAAATTAACTTTTCCTATATTTTTAAACTTTTTCATTAAATATGCTACAAAATGCTACAAAGCTCTTTTCAAAATACTACAAAACGCTATAAAATCAATATGAAAAAGCTACAAAATCAATTTTCAAATTGCTATTTTCACGTACCTCTAATAATATTACCAGAACTTTCACTTAAAAAGTCTTTACAGTTTTAGGTCCATCATGTTAAAAGCAGACAGCACAAGAATAAGTTAAAATATTATTTCATTCTTACAGATATCTGTGACCAATTTAACTTTTAGGGTTAATTTGCAACCACACTGAGGAAGGTAAGCTTCGTAACTATGCTGGTAATTAACTGTTTTAACTATTACATCAGCATTATTATAAAACAAGTATTTAGGATCACATTACACAGCTGGAAAAGGTTACAGTACATCTTTGAGATTTGTAAAGCAGAAACAACTTCTTAGTAACTTAGTTGTGTGAATGTTTGGTATACAGAAACCGAAATTTTGCTACTTTCATTTTGATTTCGATAAGAATTTCATTTGTCGAAATTCGTTAACAAGTGAAATTTTCGAGTTAAACGAATTTTCGATAGCTTATCAAAACTTGTTTCATTTTAATTGGTTTACAAAATAATATCTGAATTTAATGTATTTGTAATCGCATATGCAAATTGTGTGAACAAATTGTTAGAAAAAAATTTACATCATGATTTACTTACGTGCTGCTGAACGAGCGTGCAGCAAATTGTAAACAAACATGACTGATGGTGTGAAAAGGTGCTAATCCAGTAGGCACAGACAATAATAGCATTAACATTGTGGTATCGTAACAAAATCATGTAACATTTTAAAAATTACCTGATTCGTTTGTGCTATCAAGCAGTAGCGTAGGTATATATTCACACTGTACATTCAAAAAAATGTTGGTACGTGAAAATACACATAGCTGCTGCCGTGTTGGCGCTTGTAATAGCACACACAACTTAAAACACTTAATTTTTAATTCACTGTAGATTTCATTGCCAATTCAAGATGTTAAAAATAACACAAATAAAGTGTGGTAATTAAATACATTAAAAAATAAGTGAACAAATTACAAAATGAAAAATAATTCTTAATTAACCACGCAACGTATGTACAGCGCAAGGTTGTTCGTATGATGTCACTTCGGAAATGGTCTGGCAGCCTCGGCCGGACACGGCTCGAGACGCGGCCAAAGAATATCGTTGTGGGAGACACACCGTTCCGCAGCATGCGCTGTGAACTACAGTTTAAATACTGCACAGATACTCCACTCTTCCACACGTACACTCAACACGTGATTTATTTTTACAAAATGATTTCGAAAATGTAAATTCGTAAAAAAATGTTTGAGTAGCAAAGTTCTTTGTCTTAATACTTAAGGCGTGATGTTTATACTTACGACAAAGTTTTTTTGTCATGGGTGATATATGAATATTTTATATATATTTTTAATTACTTGTGTTCAGAATTAAACTTTTTATACTTGCACAAATTCAGTATAGTTATGTTGCATCCGGCTAACATATCATCAGACTCGTTTATATGGAAAAGTACTTTTTAGCTACATGAAAGTGAACCAAAATGACTCACCAGTATGTAATAGACTACCGAAATTCAAGAGTGATATTGAAGTACCATATGATATTGTTTTACTGTGTTGTGAAAAAACACGCAAATCAATGTATCATCAAATTTAAAGACATATAATGTTTTAATTTTAAGAATTTTGTTTAAATTTTGTTAAGGCTGGTTTCATTTAAAAAAAACTTTCGTTTTTAATTCATTTTCATGAAATTTCATAAATTTTCTTTAGTTTTCATTACGTGGGAAATAAGTCCCTTTTGCACAACCCTAACTGTGACTAAATAAACCATAAACATAAAACTGAACTCAAAACTAGACTGAAAACACTACCTACTTGAGAAAGTTAACAAGTCTCTCTCTGATAGTCAATGTGAACAATTGAATCAGTATTTTTTTAAAGGGCGTAGGTGAGCAAATCTAAACTATTGGAAAACACGAAAAAAAGTCCTATACATTTTAATATGTTCATTATTTCTACTTTGGGCAGTACTGTGAAATCACATTTTATATCTTAACACGGTTCATGCTGTGAAATATGTATTTGATATATATTTACAGAAATATGGACAAATTGAAACTGCGCAAGTACGCCCTTTAAAAAAAAAACCAAATGTTAGGAAAGTAACATGTACATAGAAATGCTTGAAAGGCTATTTACTAACTACAAACACACATTTATATGCCTTTAAGGAAATATGAAAACAAAATATTATTAATTACAATAAATCTGTCTGTACCCTTATATAAATGTACATATCTGTTAGCAATACTTTTGATCTTTTTAATCAACTTGACCTTCATAATCAGTATCAAAATATTATTTATATATTATATGCATACATGTACAGTATATAATTTTAAAGGAAGCCTGCAAATGAATCCAGGATGTTTGTGTGGATCTTAATTTCCTTTGTCGTTTATGTACAATTGTCCTGTTCTATGAGCTTCTTTGATGTGATCTATGAACGATTCTTGCAGTGTGTTCGTGTATAAACATAACAGTTTTTTTGGACATGCGCAATTGTGGATGCCTGCAATTGTGTATGTCCAAAAAAAACTGTTATGTTTATAATACGAACCGATTGCAATAATCGTTCAAATATCACATCAATACCCGATATGGACCCTAAATCTAAAAAAGAAAATGCTACTATTAGCTAAGTACTCCAACAACTTGACTATTCTGTGTAATTGTCGCTCTAATTGAATCATTCTAAAAGGCCTTAATATCGAGTACAAACAGGCTCAAACAATGGCATATAAAGCCAACAAATATCTTCTGGATGAAAGAATAACTTTCTACCAGTACCTAAATGACTGTTAATAACAAAATTTCGGAAATTCAACTTGAAATCCAGTCCATACTTAGTATTTACATATCAATCACAAATCTGGCCAGAAAGAAGTCTCTGAAGAGCAAAGAATTTCCATTTGAAACGTCCGCAATAGCGTATGTCAAAAAAGAAAAAAACTGTTATGTTTAGAGCTTCTTTGATCTTCTTATCCTTATACGAAGGATCTCTTACTTTAGTTTTGCGGGGACTAGGAATAATTTAATTTTCCATTGTCAATTAAAGTTCTAAAAAATCTGTGAATACAGAAACAACAGCAGCAAACAGTTTTTTTTATCGTATAAATTGTGTTCTGTTTCTTAGAAATTATGTTTTGTTCCTTTTATTATACTTAAATTACATAGATATCGGTTGATTATTTCTGTTAAAGTGTTAAATTTTTTTGAACAGGCGTAGGTGACACATGCCCGCCCTTTCAAACCAAACCAAAATCTTTGGAACTAGTTTTCACATATAAAGATCAATAGCACAGACGCCCTTTCAATAGCAATAGTTGCCTCTATCCATAAGGAACACAATTTGACAGAAAAGTGAAATTGGAGAAAGATGATGATTACGCCCTTTCAAAAAACACCGATTCAATTGTGAAATTTATTGAATATTTTTTTACTACACTACTGAGTTGTATAATCACACAGTGGAGCATCCTGTATCTGCAATTCTGTTATCAGGAAATTCTATCATCAGTATGTAATCAGAGATGCGAAAAAATACGCTGAGCCCGGCGAAATACTGAATTACAATTATCAGCGATGGTGCCGTTCCCGCTCATTCTATATGATGCATGCAGAGAATAGCACTTCACACTAATGGTTGACGAGGGTTGTAGGGAAACAGTGTGTTTGTCTTGGTTAGTTTTTTTAAATGTGCTAGCGCTTCAATATACGATTATCTACAGACAATCTATAAAAACGCAAACACAGGAAGTAGTTCTGTCCACAAACGAGAAGGTTGAGATACTAAAAAACTAGATGCCGGCAAACGTCTCGGTTTCTCATATGATGTTGGCATAATTAACGACACAAACAGAAAAATCAGCATTATAAATTTTATTCCGACTGCGATGCAAAGAAAGACATGGAACACAGAAAAACAATGCATTTAAAGGGCACAGCTAAACCTGCATACTTGAGGTTGAAAAGCGACTGACTAATTATTAGGGTGACCTTGAAGAGCGCATAAAATGCCACATTGCAACGAGCCAAGCACTGAACTAACATGGAAGTTTCCCGCCGCTCCATTTCTACTATGGCACACTTTAAGCGGTTAACGTACAATTTTATTGTAGCAAAATTCGGTGCACTTTTCTGAGTTTCACACACATCTAGTTTGAACATCAGCCTGTAGAGGCCGATTTGAAAAATGTTGGAAGGTTTAGAAACATGTTTTAAATTAGCATGTTGACATAACAATGACTAGGGCCAGGAAAAATTCGCGAACTCAATTACCTGCATGTTAGAATCAACTATCCTACGGATACTCAAGCCCCAACTATTTGTCCACTAGCTGCTACACAGTGGAATAATAGACAATTAAAGAATAGACGGTGCTCGAGTATACATAGGACAATGGATTCTAGTTTGCAGGTCACTGAATTACAAACATTTTCCTAGCTCTAACAATGATATCTTTCCCAGGTCTGAAGTGTTTTTTTTTCATACACTGGCACAATGATCACATGTGGAGTGGTTCCGTAAAATAACGTATTTAAAAACACATAGAGGCACACTTGAAGATTGAGGTAGGCAGCACCCTTAAAGAAAAGTGGTGATCTTGATGTGGCTCTCATTCAATGGTTTCATGTGTGGCGAACTGAAGGTGCTAGAATTTCTGGATCAATGTTGATTGTACAGGCAAAGACACAATGATTCAATTTTCTTATTTCTGTGACTTGTGACACTCATTTACTGTCTGCTCCGTATGTAAATGTGTAACTGTAACATGTGTCGGTAGTAAACGTGTGGCTGTACGTGTAAACACTGCACGAAACAGCAGTGGTCATTCCAAGGTCGTCCTTTTATCGAAAGCACTGTACGGAAATGTGTACAGTTTTATGCAGTACCCTCAAAAACAATATCAATGTGTGGTATCAACGCCAAATATACTGCCACTTCCAACTTTTAAGTTTATATATATTTATAAATATTTTTCCAATGACTGTTTCACATGTGAAACAAAACACATAACGGTAACAAAAACAAATGTCAGTGCACGTCAGATGTCTTGTGTTTATCTCGGCCGTAGTCTGCTTGCTCTCGCTTGTGAGTCACGTAGCTTCAACGTGTTCTTGGCAAGGTAACTACCACCACCAACTGAAGCTATCGCCTGTCGATACCCTGCCCACCTCAACCTCTTCACGACATAAGACAGCAAAGTCCTACCATGAATTAGTTTAACATTTGTGACCTTTCAGCAATGTGGTGAACTGTTCAATGTATTACTTTAATATGCTTTGTTTGTATGTTGACAAAAAAACCATTTATCTGTCAGAGCGGACTCGTTGCGCGCCATATAATCTCGGCTACCAACCATAGCAATGAACTCCTGCTATTCAAAAATTTCTGTTATCAAAAATGGTTCAAGTCCCGGCCATTTCGAATAGAGGTTGCTCCAATGCATTTCACAAACAAATAATGAACTGTTATTATTGCATATCCTATCATTTGCTATGTTATTCCTATTTAATGTTACAAAAAGTGATTATAAGATTTTTGCAAGCAAGAATTTCAAATGTATATACAAACTCTACCTTGTTTTATTTTTGTACTGCACACGAAGATGACAGTTCAAAGCTTCATTCACCAGTTCTAAACATGGCACCATTTGCAACTTTTTCAAGTCTTTCATAACTTTCTTCCGTTCTTGCACAACAGACTGAGTCCATGATTGTAGATGGTGAAGTACTGATGCCACAGATGGTTTCCTACGACAATAACAATCACAAATCTTGAAACTTTCAACTTTTCAAGCTATTAACTTGGAACCTAAATCCAACACAGGAACAATACAAAAACATAAATATTTGGGTTTCTTGTATTATTATTATTATTATTATTATTATTATTATTATTATTATTATTATTTTGGGTTTCTTGAATTATCAATAAAAATAAATTATACATGTCAGGTTGCCAACAGGTTAGACAACTGTTATCTAGCAACCCAGGCCAGGCTGAAATGGGCCAATTGCTTGTATATGCACTTAGAATACACAAACTTTGGAAGTATTTAATATACACAGCAAAAACATTACAAACTTAAAATAAAAACATACTAGATTAATGGAAATTAATACATTTCAAACACTTTTGCAGACAGTCTTACATTTATTAAATATTTGAAGCATATAACTTTACAGAAGTTCTATAAAAATAATAAACTATGTTACAAGCTGATGTACCAGCTGATGACAGACACTGCAACACATCTATGAAATGCCAAAATATAGTCTTCCTTAATAAGATGTACTTTACACTCTATCTGACAGACTATATCCGAGTTGCTCCTCTCAATTGATGAAAAAATCACAGTAGTAACGTTAAATTTCACACACTGTGTAATGCAGTAATGAAGCAAATACAGCTAAGCTTGAATCACTACAGTTAGATCTCATTACAAAGTACATGAAGGGTTACACTTAGTGCCGACTGACAATACTTTTTACTAAACAGTTGATAAAAATAAAAATCTCTGTAGAGGTTCCTGTAGATGTACTTGATAATGAAAAATATTTTAAACTTTGTTTGAACGTGTACATTTTGTGTATATATTTATTGACTTGGTAGTTTTTCAGCATAGGCAGTATTGTACATTTCGGACTAAGTTAAAACTCTTATTTCCAACGTGGGATTTTGAATCTCCCTCCTCTGCTGCTGTGCAGTTGGCAGCCCTGCTGAGCCTGTGGCTGGTGGCGCTGGTGTGCCAGCCTAAAAGTCAGTCGCGCAACCAAGATGGAGGTAAGTGGTTGAGCCGGTAGCGTGGCTCACTTTGAATCGTAGAATTGTTCGTTGTGGATGTTGCATCCGACTTTTATATAGTATTTTTCGTGTCCATACAACAAGTACATTATATTGCACAGTTATTAAATAGAAAACTCTCTGTAGGGGTTTCAGAATGTGTACTTAATGATGAAAAACTATTTAAACTGCAGTACCTTATATGGAAGAGTTTTTAAATACAAAACTTCTTGTAGCAGTTTCAGACAAACTTTATAATTAAAACTAATTTAAACTGAAGTATTTTATACTGACACTTCACTACAGTAAAACCTCATTATAATGATACGACAGGGTTCCAGAGAAGAATCGTTAAATAGGGGGTGGTCATTATAAATATAGTAAAACCCCTATTTTAAGACCCCCACAGTTTCCAAGGAAAGGGTCATTATAGAGAGATGGTCATAATAAATAGAATCATTATAAAGGAATTACACTGTGTGGTATTACTTAAGCCATGTACACTTCAGTATCCTGTCATGCAGAGCCACCGGTAAGATGTTTAGGCTGCAATGTAAGTAAGTTTTTGGGGCCCCTGCCCTTACCATCACAAATTAAATTTTTTTGTTGCTTTTTTGTTATCCAAGTTACAAATCAAATTACTGTATATATTTCCAAATAAACTGCTTGAATGCAAGATTAATGGGAAAAACATTGTTATTAGTGTATAAATGCTTTCTAACAATATTTTCAACAGTGCCGGACTCCTCTTAGACCCGGGCCCTATGCATTTACCCTTCCGTCCCCCCTTCGACGGGCCTGCTGTGGTGTACAAATTATGACATATGTATGGGTTTATGGGTCCAGCAACCTACTTGACAGGCTTCTACCTAATATCCAATAAGGATTGTACCCACGTAAATACCACTCCCCCCTCTACATTCACTTCTTGGTCAGGGTGTGACAGCCAACTACCATACAGCAACTCACTGCTGAGCATCAAACACTCTGGAGTTCACATTCTGGTGTGCCGCTGCTGAATGACTCGGACCGCCACACGCAATCCATAGACATAATACACATCAATTCAATTAGAGGTACAACACACATCGTAATCAATGGCATGCTCTCATACTGATTTACAGAACAATAAATATATCACATTTACCCATGTACCACACTAACATTTATTCTCTAAAATTAAATTGAAAATTGGAGGTGTGCCTCAAACACGGAAATCAAGCTTTTTTGATAAATAAGCCTGGAAAAGCTGTGTTCAATGTACAAGACTACTGGAAGAATTCAGTATAATGGAAAAATTAGTGTAAAACCGATTAATGTCAGATTGTAGCTTGTAAACAGCAAATATACAACAGCAGTGTTCAATGTACAAGACTACTGGAAGAATTCAGTATAATGGAAAAATTAGTGTAAAACCCTTTAATGTCAGATTGTAGCTTGTAAACAGCAAATATACAACAGCAGTATTACCGTCAAGAAAAGGCAATGTTCGTGCGTACAACTTGTGGCGGCAGCTAACTGCCTGCTAGAACAGGGTGAGCTTACGGCGCGCCAGAGAGTGCCGAGATGCGCCAAGCCAGCGTGCACCTGGTTTCACTCGTCCAGCGTGATAAGTGCGCATCTGGGAACTCGCAGCACGGCATGTGGAGACACGGAAAACAAAGACTAACCTTGTGATTCATTGCCCTGCCAGAAAGCACCAGCCAGCAAGCCATGAGCTTTCATCATTGCTACTTCCAATATGTAAAACAGTGCTGAGCACTATTTATCCTTTTGGGGCATAATTTAAGTTTTAAGATGTTGTCTAAATGTTTAATTCTCATAATATAAATATTTAATTATGTTTTTAAACAAAAGCCAAGTAAATTTGAACTGAATAATGAAAAAAAATTTCTTTTCCTTTACAGAGTATGCTGAAAATATGGGATGAGGGTCTTACACGTGGACAGGTGGTACATGGGCAAATGCGATAAATTTTCAAGGATGAAAGCAGACTGTTTCAGAAAACAATGACAAAAACATAGATGAATGAAAGTGTGGAGTTCAGAGAACTTTATAAGCATGAGATTTGCATTTTACAGATAAAGAAAAGAAAAATAAGCAAAAAACTTAAGAAAACTCAACAATATTCCATTTATTTTTATACTTAGGCTCAAAAGGCATAACAGTATGGTACAGAAAAGACTAAGATTTGACGAACAATTACATACCACCAAGTGTAACTAGAAGTAGAGGAAGGGTTTATAAGTACTTTGTAATTGTATAAAAAATGTTCTTAACAACCTGTACCGGAAGCCAGAAATGTACTAAGTAATAACATTTGATAAAACTCACTCCCTCAGCCAATGAGGCTGACAGTCCAGTTCCAACATTATGAGATTCAGCAGTTCCGGCATAGCCCCTGTGATTGACAACTGTTCTAGAGCACTTGTCCACCAATAGTCCTGATCACTGTAGAAATCACTGTGTACCTCTTCAATGGAAAGGGCTAAATCATTCACAATTTTCTGACTAGAAGCCAACTGTGAAAAAACACAAAAGAATCATTAAAATGAATACAGTGTATGTTAATTATTTCACGTAAACATTAAGGGCACTGTCTGACTTCAGACATTCTTCATGTCCAATGCCTCAGAAACGCTGCAGCAGTTAAGGGTTACTCATGCAAAATCTTCAGATACATCATAGCCTGTACGTGCAAGGCACCGAACTACAAGCATTGTTAACGTTGGTGACTCACTTCTACCAAAACTTTGTTTTGACCTAATCATTTTCTGGCAAGATAATAAAGATAATAGAACCATGCATATCCCTCTCATGCTTTACATATACTCTAGTGGAATTTGCGCTAATAAAACTATGGTAAATTTGCCTATTAAAGCTGTTTGCAACTTTCAGGAGTACATAGAAGAAATACAAAAATGTTGTTCAGTTGTTAAATAACAAATATACAACTGACTCTCAGTGTAATATTTGACTGCAGTAGCAAACAGTGCCATTATGCCACTGTTAGGTTGCTACCAAAAATTAATGCTAAAGGGTAAATATTTTGTAAAAGACAGAGCAATTACACAGTAAAATTTGGAATTTTAATAACATAATCTTAATCAGTTACAGTCTTAACTATGTACAAAGTGTACAAGACTATTTTTCATTGCTGTTTTCATTGATGATATCAATACATAACATATGTACGGTAGTTTACACTGATTCATTATTTTTTGTTAATTTCATTTAGAAATTGCTAGTAGGCAGTGTGCCATTAAAGAATCTATATTTGGACAGTTACATACATAAATTATAATTTATACATTTTTGCTGTACATATGTCACTATTAAAGTGTGTTAAGAAAGTAATAAACATTTTTCTAACTGCAATTCAATTTGTAAAACCACTAATGGCAAAAAAAGATTCATGATATCAAAATTCCCTTTATATGTATTGTTATTATGTAGTTAGGGTAAAGTTGCATAAATTTACCCAGAAAAAAAGTTATGACACAAAATACAAAAGTTCAAGATGGTGACTATTATTCACACTAAAATACAAAACAAATCTGATAATTACCTTTGCAATTAACGCTTGACAAAATAGATAAACAAAACATACCTTAAAAAAAATTTTTACTAATTCTTACAGCTGGTAAATGACACTTGTGCTATTGCTTCTACCTCAAGACACCTAACCGACACCTGGTATTATATTATTTAATTTTGCTGTCTTACACTAGGGCAAGATGTGTCATGTTACGATGTGTACTTCAATCTTCGTCTGTACTAATTAATCACTGTCATTTTGTTTCCATATTTGGTTTCTAGCTGTCACTGTATCCAGGTAATATTTTGTGGTTTACAAACCTAACCTACTATAATATATTCAGCCTTGCCACCACCACCTGTCAGACAACTGCCTGATGAACTTTGGAAGCCGGCCAGCCACCTCTGGAATGTAACAATACATACACCACATTACCATTCCAGCGTGGATTAAATCTCTTTATACTGATGGCTCAGAACTGTGTATAATACAGTGCTTGTGGGGTCACTTTACCACCACTGTGCTTGCTCTATGTGCTTTTATAATAGAACTAGCAGTCCCCCGTGGCTTTGCTCGCGAGTATTATTCGTAACTGATAATATTTACTTCAATTGAAAAACCTCTTTGTACACAAGATTGGTACTTCAGTCATCAAGTGTTAGAATGTCCAAGCGGCTAGTTGAAATAACTCTGCAGCAGGATAAGTAGCTATAGCTGTCCACGCGAAAAGCGGTCTTAAGTTTGTCCCTGTCACTAACAGCGACTTCACCTGGGCCTTGTTTATAGCCCTGCCAATTAGAGGTTGTGGGGTAGTTACAGACACCTAAGGTAAGAGGTTAATCGAAGGAAAAACATCTGATTTACACTTTGCACAACCATTGGTGACGGTGCCCTCAATCATAAATTTTCAAAATATTATCTTGATCTTTATTGCCATTACAAAGTTTCAGTGGGTAAAGGTTTCGCGGAAACGTATTTGGTGTCCCAAACTTGAGATTAGTGAGATGATATATTGTCGTTTTACTGCCAAAAGTGACTATGTCAAAATGAGATAATATTATAAAAATGCTAGGAATATGAATGTTGTTCACAAACAATTGCCCAAGTCTATTCATCGTTTCATACTGTTGTGTCACAATATAGTAACATACCACATTTTTGTTAATATCTACAATTTAATACTGTTTTTAAACAAAATAGCATTTATGACTTAAACACTTTTGGCAATATACCGACGATATGTCAGCTGATATTGTAGAGGAACCTAAGTGGAAAGCGAACTGCAATTTTACCCCTTTTAAAGACTACATGTAAATTGCACTAATTCAATCTGCCTTGTAGTTTTTGTGTGTCAGAATTGAACGTTCTCATGCAGATTTTAACGGAATTCGAGCCCAGAACCTCCCGGAATTAAGACCTGAGTAACAAACAACTGCGTCACGTAACGTCGAAATAATTCATGAAAATAAAGTTTTATAAAAAAAAATTCCTGTATAGGCTGTTTCTCGCTGCACGTTCCTGCTTTTCGGATCTTCTGCGGCCTTGAATATTGACCAAATTAGTTTTATTCTTAATAATCACGTTTCATATAAAGAAAAAAAATTACATACATATTTTTTTAAATATTTAAGCAAGCATCATTCTGACGCGAACAACACCTCAACACTGCTACTGGTTAGATAGATATCGTGGGTTGATGGAAAACAAATTTTGTGCTTTTTCACCCTTTTGGGTGTCGAATTTCGAAATATTTTAAATTTACATCTTAGACATTTGTATCCAACTGAAGTGTAAATCACATCGCTAGCCCGTTCAGTCTAATCAAAATCGATCATTCACTAAAAAACACATATCACCCCTGCACAGTATTGAGAAATCGAATTTCGAAAAATCTGGAAACCGTTTTGCGATAATTTATGTAATCATCATCCTGAAGCAAAAATTAATTGTATATCTCGAAGGGTTCGATAGACATAGGGGATTTATCTAAAACACATTCAAGGTCTTTTCACCACCTAAGAGAATAAATTTCGAAAAACCCTTGAATCAAGTTTTAGAATACTTTATTGGTATCTCGTGGACATAAGAAACACAACATTAGCCCACTGGGTTCAAGATATATCAACGATTAATTGAAAACGCTTTTCATCACTTTTCACCCCTTTTCATGTCCTTAGGTGGTGAATTTAGAAAATTCCTGAAATACCTTTTTCGGTATTTGAGTAACCATCAATCCTGAACAAAAATCACATCGCTATATAAAAAGCTATGGGATCGTTATATATTGAATGTGAGTCGAAAACACATATTACCCCTTTTTTAACCAGTTTAGGGCCGAGTTCGTAAAATATGGCACTTGGGATATTTACAAAAGCACCAATTTAAAGCAAAGAGCGCATTGATATCTCGATTCATTCGATAGATATGGAAGGATAATCGTAAACACATTTCATGTATTTTCACCCCTTTATATAAAAAGAATTTCGAAATGTCTTTGAGTCCTGTCATAGACATTTGTAAAAGTAACCAATTAAAGTTAAAATCACGACAATAGCTAATTGTGTTTCGAAGATATAGACGATTAATAAAAACACATTTTAGCCCTTTTTACTGCCTGGGGGTCAAACTTCAAAAAAACGTAAAACAACTTTTTGGGTATTTACATAAGCAATATTATGAAGTGAATATCAACTCTCTATCCCGAAGGGCTCGATAGATAGCGATAGTTGATTGGAAACACATTTAAGGTCTTTTCCTCCCCTTAAATGATGAACTTCGAAAAATCCTTAAATTCGATAATATGCATTTTTACGAGTGTCCTATTAAAGCAAATATCACGATGATAGACCGTCGAGTTCGAGCTGTATCGACGTTTCTTTGGAAACACATTTCACCCCTTTTCACCCCCTTAGAGGTTGAATTTCGAAAAATCCCTTCTTAGTGCTCACCTACGACCTGAGGGGAACCCCCACAAAAAATTTCACGATTTTAGGTCCAGTGGTTTGGGCTGCAGTTTGATATGTCAGTTAGTCAGTCAGCTTTCATTTTTATATATATAGAGATAACAGGATATTTTTTAAAATATTTTTGGTAGTATATGGTGCATTCTAATATTTTTATTACTATTTTGACTTAATAATAAACAATATAATTATTTAGATTTTTAACCTCACCTGGATGATAAATTTATGGGTTCTATGCTTTGTGAGTATGCATGTTCTGCATTCTCTATATGTTGAAGTTATTGACACCTCTTTGGATTGCATTTATAATTTTTAGTTGTTCAGCGATTAATTTGAATTGCCCCTTCTGGTCTTATCTCCCTAATGCCACAGATGGGCGCGGTAGGTCTTCCCCATGAAGAATGAATCCAGGGGAAATATCTGCCGCCATCCTAACTATAGTTCAGTCAGTGAGAGGCAAAATATATAAGAAGTGAATGCTTAATCAGTTCTGTCGTTTTAACAAGAGGTGTCTTGCAGTAAACTAATTTAGCTTTTCTGAGTGAACATGAAGCCACTGTCAATGCAGATGTACATAAGAAGTTGTTTATTTTAAAGAACTGCGCCCGTAGAGTTGGCTTTATTGACATTTCAACTAGCTTACCAACCCTAAAATTGCTAAACTGATACAAATAGCTGCCTTAGTATTGAATTTAAAATTCTCCAGTGGTATATGATGCGGAACACTCATGTAGCCTACCATACTAAATTGAGAATTAGCATGGTACAAACAAACTTTATAGTTAAAGATTTAGAACCCAATTTAATTAAATGTTTGCAATAGTAAGTGAGTCTAATTACTGTGAGGAGGTAGCAGGGTAACTGCTTTAATTAGTGTTGGGGAATAGTATTTAATTTTTAAAATTTTTATTTTCAGTTTAGTTTTCTTCCACTTAAATTAATTCTTACAGAGTTTCAATTCAATTTTCGTAATCCTTCCAAACTTGGCTTTCACTGTCAAATATATATTCCAGCGGTACATGTTTGTGTACTTTAGCCCATGGAACGTCTCAGAAAAGGATTGGTAAGACAAAGTAACTTATGAGCCCACACTGCAGCCGACACAAGCTCTACTGAAAATTCTAAATAATTATTCTTCTCTACAAAAACCTTTCATACTCTTATCTCTATCATAAACTCTCCTGCCAGACTACATACAAGCAATTAATATTTACGTATTTCACGTGACTACACATGCATGTGCGCATACAGACAGTAAACTCCCAATATTATCAGCAATAATCATGTCTGTCACTGTGTTATCTACCCAGTAGCTAGTAACTGCATGGACCGCAGTGATCTTAAAATAATTTTAAGTTAGATGAAGGAGTGTGTGTCAGGCATCGCAGCAGTGAGATAAGAATATGACTTCCACAGTCAACACATGCTGAACTGAAGGAGAAAACAGGCCCTTCAAACTTTAACAAAAAACAGAACAATGAATCTGCAGTCTTTAGGTCGCATGTCCAACCACCGTTAAGGAAAGTTCATGTCCATCAGAAAATATTGAACATGCATCACGTAATTTTAAAAAAGATTCAAAATGCTTACGCTAATGAATGAAAAACTTACCAGTGTGTATGAAAGCCCTTAAAAAAATTTGTACAAATGTACCTCACATAAAATTTGTAATGTAAATTGCACACCATGCTAATTTGACCGCATATTGTAGGACTTGTACAGTACCTTCCTCATTCATTATACTGATATTAAAATAAATTTTACAACCATCACTAAATATTCCCCCTGAAACTGTTTAAATGCTGGTTTGCTCAGTTTAGCCTTCAACAGTTTTTTATTTGATACCTCTCTCCTTTTACCATGCACTCAATTGCCAGCTGGAAAATTTACATGTCAAGGTCAAAGTTATTTTGACGGTGACGGGAAACAGAGGCATATGGTGCATCGTGTACCTGCTGCTGAAAACAACCCACTCTTTACCTCTCATGAACCCATCCTTCAGCACTAGCACAAAAAATGGCACAAGTTACTATCCTGTTTCCCTCCGCCTTTATCTGTGTGGCACACGTCTTTCCTACCTTCCCCGCAGATGTTATCAGTCTATGCTTCTCCGCCACTTCCTTTTTATCAACATAAGACTGCTTGCAAAATAATGTTTCTGTTTTTTATTTTGTTTTTTTCTTTAAACTGTGGTCTCAGCCATGCCATTGTATTATAAAGTTGTATAACGTAACTTCCTCCTTCCAGCTGATTATTTCTGGTGTCTGTTATAATGGCAACACTACACAATTTGTTTCACAGGCATTATTTCGTTGATATGAGCGGAATAAATAACTAACTGAAATGTTCCAGGCAGTGACACGAAGTTAATACACAGAAAAGCATCCAGTGAATAATGACACTGTAGAGCACGAGTGCTGGCAGAGACGGCTGTGTTATTGCTGAGGGCTGCAACTTACGTACAGTTGCCAGCTCACAGTTTTGTGTCACAACTTAGCTTGTTGAAGATTAAAACAGTATTATAAACTGCAGATAATATGCATATTATATTATTTGAACATGAAATTACATGTACGTTATTCCCACAATATTTTTACTAACATTTGAATCCCTCTAAACGTAACTCGTATTTACATAAAACTTATTTAAAATTTGTTAAAAATATTCTGTGGTTAAGCCGTAAATGTTCAATTATTTTTTTCCTGTTACAGCCTAAAAAACTTTAGAGATGTGATCATTAAATAATCTAACAGAAAAAACAAACAATAAAAAAAAAATTACTTGAAGAGATTACAAATTAAAGACTACATGCACCAGTCAAGAGTGCTAAAATATTCCAAAAGATTCAATGAAATCCCCTACAGTGAAATGCTACTTCAAGTTGAGTTCAACCAGCTTATGAAATGTGTCCCTCACTATATGTTCATAGGGGCATGATTCAGGTTAAAGACACTGGAGCATTATTTAATTTCAATTTATTTTAGTTTAAATGAAGTAATAATTTATGTAATATTAGTGACAAACTTTTTGGACCAGAAGTGACCAACATTAAAAAAAAAGACCAAAAGTTACCAACCACAAAAAATAAAAATAAAAAAAGTTTTCCAAGTCCTGACGATGTGGTATGGCATAACTTACATACAAAAAAGAAAAAACATACTTGCAGGACAGCCAAAAGAAAATATTCAATGTATCTCAAGATAAAGCACATCACATTTAAAATAGGAATCCAATCCCAACACTCTAACATCCCTATCTTGAAATGACCAATGAAACCAAATGACCACTACCACCACACTATGTCCTACTTGTATCAATTGGTCCACAAATTCAACAGTCAAGCACAACAACCCACAATCCCCTGTCTCACCTTGCACAGTACACTCCAGAGGCCTCCAAGTGAACTAAACTTAATCCTCTGGTACAAATATTTTAAAACAAAATACAATAATATTAATCACCTACAAAAAATTAAATTAAATTTGTCCTTCAGAAACTCTCGTATAACAGAACTAATGTTTTTCACAATAAAAAAAACACGAAATTTCAAATTTTAACAATATCTTCTGGAAATATGGCCACGCCAGTCAATCTGATTATATTCTCTTTCTATGTCTTTCCCTTCTTGTTCTCCGCACAACTGACAAGTTTAACATGTAACGTTGCAATTATTTAGTTTAGCTATTTAAAATTTTTTGTCAGTAATCTTTATTTGTGTGGAATTATTTAAATCTGGACAAGTACCTAGTTTCAGATTGTATTTTGACTTTTTAGGGGTTTGTTTTCAATTTGTTTTTGGAGATAGTGCTTCTAGAAGCTTCTGGATTGCTAAAGAAGGCTTTAGAAGTACAGAGTTAACTTTCCAGTCTTAATTTTCTGTTCCATGGTCATGAAGTACACTGCATGCCAGCTTAGATGGCGAGTGGCAGCTACTGAGTGAAGGGCACATTCAAGGAATTCAAGCAGCAGGCCGCTGCAAAAACACCTAGTAGTCTATAAATACTGGAATGAAATCGACCTATATAAATTAGCCATTCACATTTGAAACTGTGAACATTATATGCAACACACTCCAGCTTGTTACCCGCCAACTTACATGGCACGTGCTGTACATTTATGGTTTTGTTTTGTGAGAATGGCAGTCAACATGGTTACACGTCGGGTTACACGTCGTCTTGACTGAATGAGGTGGTGTGGTGACTCTGCCAGGCCTATAGAAAATGTTGAGGGTATTCCCTGGGTCCATCAGTTTAAGTCAAGCTAACGTCAAGACAGGTTGCAGAGAGAACAAAATATTAAATATATGGCATGCTCAGCAATTTAACTTGCACCGGCACGGCCAGTGGTCTTAAAATTCTTTAAACATTTTTCTGACTTTTATAAACTTTAAATTAATTCATATAGTTAAATTATATTTTGCCAGAGTAGGGATGCCATAACCAGCATCGGGGACTAAGCGTCACTGCCTTCTTAATTTACTGTGCAAACTTTTTATTAAACTTAACAATGTCATCTCAGTTTATAAATTTTACTGTGGAAAGATGTGGCAAGAGTGCGGTTTAGTTTGTAACTTTCCATCAACATCAATAAAATTTAACTAAAGTTAAACAACTTCATGTTCACCTTTCTTTTGAAACACCCTAAAAATTGTTTTTTTTTTTTCCTGCGTCTAAACCTATTACCTAAGTGTGGAATAGGAATTGCAAACTGTTGTGTCCGCTTCAATGTCTACTATTGTCGTGGAGTAGAGCCGAGTGGTGCAAGCATCTCCTGGAAAGAAAAAGCCAGACCACGTAGCGATATTACATTGCATAAAGGTAAAAATAAAGTATGAACTGCAACTTTTCCATAACAAATTCAGGCACCCGAATAAAAATGTATAGTATGAAACTGAATAAAACTCATATAAAACTTACTCTCAACAATAGCATTCAACTTTTCTTGTTAGCCTTTCTACTAAGAAGGTTTGAAGCAATTATTTTTTGCTTTAAAGCGAAGTCCAATATTTTTCCTTTGAAGTTGAATATTACCCTTATGCAACCAATATTTAACTGCCTGAAGTCTTAGTAAAATATTTTTAAGTAGCATACAATTGGTAGTTTCTCTTGAGGGCATAAAAAGTGGTAGTTCTCGGGAGCATAAAAGTTTTAGTCTCGGGAACATAAAAGTGGTTGTTTGTCTTGGGAGTATAAAGGTAGTTATGTGTCTTGGGAGCATAATAGTGGTCGTATGTCTCAGGAGTATAAAAGTGGTCGTAAAAAGGTGGTCGTTTGTCTCGGAAGCATAAAACTGGTCGTTTGTCTCACGAGCATAAAAGTGGTCGGTTGTCTCAGGAGCATAAAAGTGGTAGTTTTGTCTAGGGAGCATAAACGTGATACGTAATTTTGTCTCTGGAGAATATTGTTTATTTGTCTCAGGAGTATAAAAGTGGTTGTTTGTCTCAGGAGTACAAAAAATGTAATTTGCCTCAAAACATAAAAGTGGTTGTTTGGTTTTGAAGCATAAAAGCAGTCGTTTGTCATCAGACATCTATATGACTATCACCAGGGTAGCAACCCATAGCAACCAAAAAAATTCTCTAACTTCCCAGATTGATAATATTAAATTCCCCTGATTACAATATTGTTCACTCAAAGTTAACATTAGCACATTTTGCAGATCTGCAGAAGTACTGTAGCCGAGAAATGCAGAGGAGAAATGTCTCGTAATAACTACGAAAGTCTAACCACAACAACCATTTGACTTTTTTGGACATCCAAGTTCAGGGATTCGTGAAACCCCACAACATTACCTTAAGCACTGGACCACATTTTTAACAAGATCATGATGAAAATTTGGTGCTAAACTATACACTGTGAGATACAAAATTATGGTTCAACGTAACTGCATTTTCTGTGCAATGTTGGAGTCAGGGAACATAATTTTAAACTATGAGGCATTTGTATCAGCACTACATACAGAGATGTGCGACATTACAGTTGATGCACACCACATTATTTCTGCACGAGTTACTTTGTCATTTAAAATAAATACATCTAAGTTGCATACTTCTTTCGTTATTTCAGTTACAGATCGTTTATGTGCTTACCTGTTTACAGTTTCTATTTCAGAAGATGTTGAAGGTTTGTTAGTGTCATTAAGTAGATTCTGCAAACATTTGACACATACATATACAAAGACTGCTCAACAGTGTGCACTAGTAGACTTGCAAGGTCACGGGACCAAACACATGTTCTTTTTATTTTTATGGGCATTACAAATCCTGTAAAAATTCCATTGTTCCCAGTTTGTGGACACCCTGCAAGTTTGTAAAATGTAATCAGTTTAACGAAAAAATTGAGAGTTCCCTAATATTTCCAGGTGATGGTGAAATCTCTGACATTTCCCGTTTTCCCGGTGAGTGGCAACCTTGATGACAGTAACATGATCACCCTTCGTTATATAGTTTTACTATTTGTCTCACAAGTAATCATAAAGTAGCACTTTTATAAACTGTGAGTTCAACTGCATAGTTAGCAAAATTTTACTGTACGTAAACTGCAAAATAAATAACTTACTGCTTTATACTTTCGGTGCATTCAATTACTGCTGAGAAGCACTGGCCAGCACTCTCAGTAACATTAGCTAAAGGCTAATTTCTGTTGAAGACCACTGATGACCAATGAGGCCAGTTTCTGGCCGAGTCCTCGCATGCGGCTACAACGACAACTGATAACCACCGAGTTTATTGGAGCTCTTGAGGACATGCAGCACCAGTAAAAACAGATGGCGCAAGAATTGTTTGTATTCATCTATCCTTCAATAAACAATATTTTAAAAATTCAGTTTATAGTGCTACATCACAGTATACTGTATTTAATGAGGATGAAAAAATAACATTCAACATTAACTGAATGTTTTTACTTTATTTTTTCCATTAAAGTAAACATTTCTTGAAAAACAAATAATTAAATATGTAATGGCTGTCAGCTTCTGTAGAACAACTGTTTGGAAACTTAAAATTTAGCATGGTGCATATAACTGTCTGTAGAGAGAAATATAAATATCTGACTTGTGAATAAAGTCGGTGTCTGTGTAAGATAAGACTTATACAGCGTTTTACAGTATATTTACATACGTATGACTTTCGTGACCATAATTCATTACCACATAATTTTTCCACAACCATTTGCTGCAGATTTTAAGGTGTTAAAAAGATTGATGCAAGCACTTATAATGGAAGGTTATATTTAAGTCACAGCAGACAGGTTACGTACATGTCCATCACTGCCAGTCGTATCAAAACTAGCAAATCACTGAAGAAGACAAAATATTTTAAACATTACTGATATAGTTCCGTTAATGCTGATGGACGCTCAGTGATATCAGTGCTTTTCCGCAAAATCAGGATGTGCCATTTAGTTATTAAAATCCAAACTCACAACATGTATGATTTTTTGAAATGAGAGGGTAGCCAGCATTACGCTATTTACCAAATGGCTGTTGAGAGTGTAATTTCTTAGATAATATTCTGGAAGACAACAATTTTAAAACTTCGTCAACAATATACGTTACCAAATTTAAACAACATATTTATTAAATAATTACACTGAACCAGAAACAACATTTTTTACAAACAAAAGAAAGCAGAAGTACCGCAAGTCTATACAGAGAAATATATTGTTTACAACTAAACCAATAGCTTTGTGCTATTGCAAAAACGTATGCTATGAAGACGAATGTTGCCCACAGCCATTTAAAAACTACGTACAGAAACTTAATTACAGTCAGGGCTAGACTTTAAGAAATATTAAAGCCTGTCCAACGGACAGGTTCTGTTGAAAATTTACCTGTCCGCCATAAAATTAGCCTGTCCACTACTTCAAACAAACGATAATTTTCAAAATCTCAAAAATTTTTTAAAGGATATACTGTATGTTAAATTTTACACGCATAGACCAGGGCTGCCACCAAGTTCATTTCCAAAATCCTGTAATTAGCATTAAAAAATCCTGTAAAATTCTGTAATATTTCCACCTTATGTCTAATGTACTTTTCCTAAGTATTTTTTCAGGAAATTCTTGCTGTAGAATTTTGACAGCGAAATTAACAAGTATAGAAATTTATTATAGTATTGTGAAAAATTCTGATGTCATACAGGAATCCATCTACTGTTAATGTTTTTTACAGACTGAATTATTTTCTAAACTGATTCGGTAAAAAAGTAGTGAAACTTTCCACCCGTTTTCTATTTGGAAAAATTTGTAGAACGAGTTTAGAGAAACTAAGGACACGTTCAACCGGCTACTTATTATTGAAAAATGAATCTATCTGCATAAGTTTATTTATGGCATCGAACGAGATGTAGTTTGCTTGTATTACAGCGCAGCACGTAAAATGTAAATACCCGTATTTATTAACATAATCGCCGTTTTTTACCAAAATTTTAGGTTCAAACTATAGGGTGCAGCCATTATGAGGAGTTTAAAAAAATTTTCTTTATTATTTATTTTGGCATAAAATACAACAAATTTGCCCATACATGCTTGTATATAGCTTGACCTTCTCAGCAAAAATAAAGGAAAATATTTCTAGGTTTAAAATAAACATGAGAAAGATTACAGAATCTCGTTAATCCATTCATGTGCGTCCCTAATTACTGTGTCAATTGTTGTTGAAGACAGATGTTGGAAATATCCGTGGATATCTAACATTATCCGTCTGTCCGTTTTAACCTTTAAATATTCGTTAAAACGGATAAAATCCGTTAAAACGGCATGCCTGGCATAGACTATAACATCACTTCATTCACATTTAATCATCACTTTCAGATGAATCGCTGTCATAATCACTGCATACACTGCTTGGTTCATTCTCTCCAGAACATCTTCAATAAGGTGGCTAAAAGGGTCTACTTTTTCTTTGAACAATATGATACCACGGATTAATCACTGGTGCAGGACCAAACTCACTTTCGCAGCATGACTGCAATTGAACTCGCATAAGTGCAGTCAGTATATTGTCATTTAGACGGTTTCGCCAGTCAGTCTTGATGGACTTCTTCACTCACAATGTACAGTGTGAGCAGGCAGGGACAGTACTAGGTCAATCAGAAACGATGCATTCTGGCTGTGGTATTTAAGATTGATTTGAACCCAGTTGGCTTTACTTACTGGTCTGTACTGCTCATAAATTGTTGTTTTGAGACCTGTCCATTCCCGCTCAATCATGTCACACTTCATCACATTGTTCACAAGGGATAGGGAAAAAAAATTTGTCAACCTAATGATGTACGAATCACCAAACTCTTGATTCATTGCTAGCTGGCCACATTTAAAAGCTACACAAATTTGTAGCATTCAGTAATTCGCTGAGTCCACTTTGCTTTTTTCCAAGACGAGATTATAAATTTTCAACTATAGTATTTATTGCTGTGGTTTTCTTAGGTGCCTGCAAAGGATCTCCTTTCGACCGCTTCAATTCATCTTCAATTAATTTATTGCAAGCACGAAGATAAAAGTCATCTTTGTCACAGAGTTTCTGCTACGTGCAAACAGTGTCACTAAATTTCTTTTGTATTTCAGATACCATCAAAGAAGGTTGTTGCAAAAGTTGTGACAAGTAACTTAAAACAGAGACTACATCACAATAGTAAACGCCTGATCTAACGACATCAGATCTAACGACATCGGCGATCTAACGACACAACTTCCAGGAACAGTGGAAAAATTAACATTTTAAAAATTTATCAAAGCTAAGCAAAGTGAAACAGATCACAGTAAAACGTTATTTAAAAATAATTATGCATACTGTTGCGTGCCATGTACCTGGAGGCCGGTGGTCAGCAGCTGTTTCGTAACACTTTGTGGACAGGCCCATGATTCACGAGCCGAGTGGCTACGTGATGGAAGTCACGCCAAAGCTACGTCATAGATAGCTGTCCCAACTGCACTTTTACCCTGCGAAGCCGCCTACGAGACTCAAATCACGTCCAAAACATGATGAAATGTCTATTTTTAGACCCCTGTAATGCGGTTATTCCCAGACTGTTTCGAAGAGTATAAGAGGGCCGAATCGACAGGTTTGGGAGAGTTCGCTATTGGTCACGCTAGAGGAAGGTGCTATGCTTGTGGAGATAGACTGGTGAAGACATCTTGGTGACGTCAGAGTCTACTGGGAGGCAGCAGGCGGCTACCTTCGGAGCAGTGTTGGGCGAACCAAGAGGACTGCTGCGGCGGGCTGACAAGTGAAGAGGAGGTGCGCGACGGGATTCGAACCGAAGACCTCAAGAGTGAAGACACCGGTGCACTCGGGATGCTGCGCAGCACACGGCGATTCATCACTACTGCGGACTATTAAGGTTGTACACTGTCACTATTTGAGTGACTGTTGATTGGATATATAACTGAATTTGATTGTGATTTGTACTGTTTAATTAATTAATGGTAGACACTTTTTGTGCTTTAATTGTCAAAGTTAATTAGCGTGTCTGTGACACAGGAGTAATTGTGTGCATAACTAATTGTGTTGTGAAAGTTAAAGTTGATTGTTGTTTTGTGTTGTAAGCTTTGTGAGCTAGTAAATCAATAACTTAATTCAACTCTTTAATTTCTAATTATAAGACCTCTATCCCAAAATAACTCACGGGAATTACTCACATATAAAGTTTTTGCTTAAACTTGTAACCATGGAGTCAGAAGTGGGATAGAGGCATAAAGTAAATTCAATAATTAATTCTGTAAATTAAATCATTGCACACAATTGCTATTTCATTAAATTGAGCCACTTTATACATTTTATGTTTAAATTTCAATTTTGAAGTGAATGATCACAAGAAGTATGTCAGCTGAAATAGAAGCACTAAAAGCCCTCTTTGAGGGAATGAATGGACAATTATCTGACCAAATAAATTCAGTAAATGCAAATATAGATAATGTAGATAAGAAAATAGATAGTGTAAATAAAATGTAGATAAGAAGATAGATAGTGTAAATAAAATATAAATAAGCAGGTAGATAGCGTAAAAGAAATGGTGTACCAGGAAATAGATGCTGTAAACGAGAAGGTAGATAGCGTAAAGGAAGAGATAGACAATGTGAACCAGAAGGTAGACAGCATAAGCGATAAGGTGGAACAGCAAATGAACGATCTAAGGAAGGAGTGGCAAGACTTTCGTCAGCGTCAAGAAGGTAGCCATCTTGTTACCGGAGAAGACAAGGTCACAGCTGAATCAATACCTGAAGGCGGCGAAGAGAAGACCACGAAGTTTGAACCAGGCTGTAGTGTGGTTCACAACCAGGCAGAAATTGGGCTGTAACATCTTGGTGTGTCAAGTGTGCCTGCATGGAACATTGGAAAAGGGATTTCTGTCAAGCCTGCTCCTTACGATGGCCAGAATCCATGGCGAGAGTACCAAAACCAGTTCAAGATTGTGGCAACCATAAATGGTTGGTCTGACCAACTACTATCTTGCAGCTGTGCTGAGGGGACCTGCCCTCAGTATACTCCAGTTGCTTCCAGAAAAACAATGCCTGGAATACTCGACATTAGTTACTGCCCTGGAGCTGCGTTTCGGAGACAAGTACTTACGACATGCCCACCATGCTCAACTAAGAAGCCGCACTCGGAGACCAGTAAGCCACTGCAAGAATTGTGGCAGGACATTGTGCGACTCGCCCATTTGTCGCTCGAGGGATGTCCAGAACAGGCACGAGATATCATAGCAGTTGGCTTCTTTGTCAATGCCATTGCCGATGTAGAGGTGCGTCAAGCAGTGCGCCTGGCCGCCCCAAGGACTATACAGGATGCCCTGCCAGAGCACTGGAGGTTGAATCTGCAAGAGAGCCATCAACTTGGAGTGCTGTGCGGGCAGTCGCACTGTCGGGCGACGAGAGAGATGACAGTCTAGAGAACATCTTAAAGAGAGTGGAAACCACAATGAATGAAATTAAGAACAAATTCACTCCGATTACACACCCCGCCCTCGACAACAAGGGCGACCAAGGTCTTGGGAATGCGGAGAACCCGGAAACATCAGAGCCCAGTGTCTGCGATGGTCACGGAAAAACAGAAACCCAGAGCAGGATGAGGCTGCCTGATCCGGCCAGGCCTCGGGAAACATGTAAGCACCGGCCTTAAGGGGTGAAGGTCGGTGACTGCGGGAGATAAGGCCACAGTATTTCTTCAGGTACGCTCAGTGAAACAAGATTTTGATGCGATCCTAGTGGAGGGCAGTTTGGATAATGTTTCATGCCGCATGGTTGTGGACACTAGAGCAACCATTACTGTTATCAGACCGGACATCTTGGGGTCTTATCCCCAGCAGTCACGGGGCTATAATTACAGACAAAGCTTTCTGATGACAGTGACAGGCGAGACTACACCAGTGAAGGGGAAGAAAAAGGTACAGTTGAAGTTGGGTGACCTCTGCATTGAGCACGAAGTGTACATGGCCGACATTGAAGATGAATGTTTATTGGGCCTGGATGTGTTGTGCAAGTTAGAGTGCTGTATAGATACTCTGTCGGGAGTATTAAGGACTGGTAACCGAGAACTGGTAATGATGCCACGAAGCGAACTGTCCTCACCAACCAGTTGCCAAGTGGTCTGTTGTGAGACAACTGTTTTGCCAGCATTCAGTGAGATTGTCATCCCC
This sequence comes from Medauroidea extradentata, assembly GCA_003012365.1. Lineage (NCBI taxonomy): Eukaryota > Metazoa > Arthropoda > Insecta > Phasmatodea > Phasmatidae > Medauroidea > Medauroidea extradentata. Next base: position 161,224 of record PNEQ01000882.1, read on the forward strand.
GCACAGTGTCGAGGCAATTTTGTGCGGCGTGAAGCCTAAACCCGCCTACCCATCCTCTACACAGGTTGCTTCTTGAGAAGGAAGCGGAAACCTGATCCTACTTCTCATGTGCTGAAAGCGCAGTTCGAAGGAGACGCGCCCTAGCCGCGCGGGCAGTATTAGGGAACACACCCTACCGCGAGTCGCCACGAGGCGCATATCTGGGACCGCCGGATGCGGAAGTAGAGCGAAGTCCGTGAGAAGTTCCGGGGCTCCGTGCATAAATGACCATGCGGTCGAGTATAAGTGAATATTGTAAACCAGTAGTGTATAAAGACTTGTGTATGTGAAAAGCTGAATGTATTAACCAGTGTATAAAGTCAGTGATTGGAAAAGTGCACCTAGGGATAACAATATACAGTTCAAAACGTATTTTATAGTTTCATTTCTAAATACTAATGTCTGATTCAGAATGCCTAGTACTTAATATCTCGCCTGAGGAACGAGCAGTGATAGAGGATCATGAGGCAGAAGCCGCAGCTAAGCGCCGACAGGCCATTGCAGGTAACAGTGAGATACCTGTGGGAGTAATTCTCCCACCTCAGAGAACCGCCGAAAAGCCCACAACACTGTCAGAACTTTGTCGTCATTACAAAGACACAGAGAACAAGCCTCCTAGACGTAAACGAGACAGTTTCAGTTGCATCCTTAGAAACCTCCACCGCCTTCAGCTGCCATTAATTAGCCCAATAAAAAACTCCAGAAAAACCAGCACCATTACCACACCCCCGCATCCAGCAGGTGAAGAGGGAAGCCGACTACGAGCCGAAGCCTGTGTCGGACCGAAAACACCGCCTCCTAAGGGAGCTCTTCTAGAAATGGTGAGTGGTCAACACGCCTACCCCTCTTTATGAAAAGTGAGAATTTTCCCGCTCTGCTGAGAGAGTTGTGTCGACTGCCCCTGGAAACCACTCTCCTTGGGACATTTTGTAGCCTCTCCTCCCCTTCAGGAAACTCTCGTGCTCAGACCTCATTGAACCCTGAAAGTAACATAAAATCAACCCCTTTGCAAGCAGATTGGCGACAACATATGCGCCTAGATCCTGCCGCAAGTCGGCCGAACATCGCTGCCACGTATCTGTACCATGCTGCAAATGCGATCTAGCGGCAATTACATGTACTCAGACGTCCAGAGAACACTCCCGAGGAAGACGAGCGCCGTAATAATACGCCCTGCAGCAGGAGAAAATACATAAATGAATCCCGTAAAATTACGGCCAACGCAATTCTCGGAGGGACGGAAAAACGTAAAATAGCGGCCGTCGCACTCAAAGTGTTAAACCATCCATCGAAAAACAAAAAAAATATTTGTTAAAATTCGTTGAAAACTTTGGTCGCAGGAGTGATTTTGAGATACGGACGCGTGGGTGCAGCCGAGCGAGCGCCGTTGTGTTGCAAAACAAGCGCGCACGTAGATCCTCATTCTGGTGGTTGGCGAGTGAACGAGCACCTAGGTACCCAGTCTGCACAGCGCAGCGGTGGACAGCACAAGAACTAATTCACAATAGAGCTTCGCATCTCCGCTAGAATGCGCTGCAGTGCTGTGTTTTCTATTGATTAATTATATTACCGATAGGTGTGCAGCGTGATAATTTACACTAGCATCCCGTAATAAAACAAGCGAGATTATTAAAAAACATTCGTAATATTATTTATGCAGACTTTTTACAGCGAATTTACTACCGTAAACATAAATAATTTGTTTCTTCGATGCTAAAAAACCGCTTGAGTGCGAAGTATTTTTAGAGAGCAGATCAACAAGTATGTTTCACGAGCGCGGCTGCATACAAGCTACAATGGCCGCAGCGCGTATTTAATTATTATTTTACCGTTGTCTCACAAACTTTTAACTCAGTTTTCATTACATAAATTTTTTTTACTACTTTTCATGGGAAGTTCCTTAATTTTGTTGATGGAGCGGACAGGAGAGACGGAAATATTGACGACTCGGTGGTGTTAGTCATCACTTCTCATGTGTTGATGGCGCGCAAGGGCGGCCTAACTCACTTTTCGCACGCTCGCCGAGCGTTCCACTGGAAGTCTTTGAAGTTTTATCGCAATTTTTTTTTTCACGGCTGTGTCTTACCTGTTGACTGTAAATGCTTTTTGTTATTGTTTTGAGCCAAAGATACTTTTTTAAAATTACCTTAAATTCGGACGAAACATGCCAGAGGATTTAACTGTTTTTGTGTTTTTCTTTGTTGGGGGGGGGGGGGAAGGGGTGAAGTCGGATTAAACGAAACACCGATTTAGAGTAAACTTTTTTGGGTCCCATGGCATTTCGTTAAATCGGGGTTCTACTGTAATTCAACTCTTTTATTTCTAATTATAAGACCTCTGTCCCAAAATAACTCATGGGAATTACCCATATATAAAGTTTTTGCTTAAACTTGTAACAATACATTAAACAATAGCATAATGCAGTTATCTTAAATTAGTACCGGTAATACACAGCTGTGAAACAAAAAAAACTGTTTAAAAATGCTAGAAACTTCGGCTGAACATAGTTGAAGCACGCACCGGGTGTGTAGGCCGCCCGCACAACACAAACATATGTGAGACGTGGTGACTAATGCTGCCTTGTCTCCTAATGCTCCCCCTCACTTCTCCATGCTCCGTACTGCCTGAACTTCCCTCCTCTCACACTCCTCCATGTGTCCTTATCTCAGCTATGCAGTTTGATACGCGATGTGGCATAGCAGTGGTAATTTACAACCTTTTTTTGAGGAATAGTGAAAAATTCGGGTTAAAAAATTGAAAATGTAAGGAAAATCATCCATGTTGCAATTTAGTTTGTGAGTGCTGTGCTGTAAGATACACGCCGCTAAACATAGATAACATCCCTCCTGACTGTCCACACCAGCCAAGAACCATTCACCCCCACCCCCTTCCCCCGAACAGCAAGATTGTGCTTGCGTGCGGGCGCATCAACTGCCGACTGTCTGACAGTCAGTGCAACTTGCATCCTGTCTCACCACAAAGCAGAGCCACGTGTTTGTTTTTCCTCCCCCACTCAGTAAGGCGACTCTCTCCCATGTTTCTGTGTCTTGTGATAGCCCAGGGGGATGGGGATTGAAGAGACAACACGGTTTTTTCCGCCCTCATTACAGCACAGTAAAAAAAAAAAAAAAAAAAAAAAAAAAAAAAAAAAAAAAAAAAAAAAAAAAAAAAAAAAAAAAAAAAAAAAAAAAAAAAAAAAAAAAAAAAAAAAAAAAAAAAAAAAAAAAAAAAAAAAAGGACCAGCATTGCACTCGGTCCGTAGAAGAAAAAAATCCAGTGTTATCTCATCTTTTTTTTTCTCAAGCTCCAGAATTGAGCTTGGCTTGACTTTGACAACTTCCGCTGTATTGATCACTTGTCACGTGGCAATAAAATAGATGCGACGTAAAAACGGACTACGACACAAATACAACAATCCCGTCACCGTGTGCGGCATGTAGGCTGATAAGGTTTTTGTTTTATGCTCGCTCGACAGTGGATCAATAAGAGCGACTGCAGCCAGCGCGCCGAGAGCCACTTTGCCTCTATTCGCAGTACAGAGCATTAAACTGGTGCATTGTGCATATTTTCGTGATTTTTCCAATAGGCCTACGACCTTTTGTGACGAGTAATTCAGTCGTTATTTTAAACGTTGCAGCACCTTGAAAAGGCAGTTTTTTGCCCTTATGAGTGGCTTTAAATTCGCGTTCATAATAGGCATTCGAGTTTATAAAAAATACAAACGATTTTTTTTAAATATGATTGTTCTTTAGACACACTTTAATTAGTCTCGCGTAAATGCTTATAATGGTGACAGACTGTAACAGTTCTTGTGCAATAAAAAAAACTCAATGGCTGTACTAAAAGGTTTTTTGCCGTATATATTCACGTAAATAATACGAGTTGTTCTGTTGTGGTCTGAATGTGATTCGCGCGAGACAAGCAGGATGAATCATGCGCGCACGAGCTGCACGGAGGCAAGCCAAGGCCAGCGGCCTGGCCAATCCCTTCCACATCATACACAACCAGACCGAGCATGTCGCTCTGCCACGCACATCACGGTGGGGGATTGTGGGGTACCATTTTATTTGGAAGACACCTTTTCATCGTACTAAAATATAATTTTCAATGAAAACTTTTTTAAGTCGGTAATTGTTCTACATAAATTTGGGGGCGGGGGGGAAAACACTTAAATATTATTTAATTTGAGAGGAAGGGGGGGGGAGGTTTTTAGTTACCTCAGGACTAACGACATCGGCGATCTAACGACACAATTACGTGACACCGTGCAATGTCGTTAGATCGAGGGTTCACTGTAGAAGTGTAGGTACTGAAAGAATTCCAAATTATGGAGTGCATCTTCAACAAATTTACGTGTACCAGCACTTGATGCATCACATGTTGATTCCTTGCGTATATTTTCTATAGTGAGGAATAGTGCAGGAACAATCTTGATCACATTTACCAAGGTACGTTTAGTGTAAGAAACCCAACAAGTGCCTCCGATTCTTGTAGGCACGCACAAATAAATTCCCAACTTTTCACAAGAATTTTTTAAAATCTGATGATGTACTGGACTATGGTGGAAGAATGCATACAGTTTTATCAATTAATTTTCAGCTTTTAGATAAAATGTTGTTTGAGTAAGTGACTACTTGACTGCGAGTTCAAGACAATGTGCTAGACAATGAATGGCAACCAAATTTAGCTGAATTGATTGCTTCAATTTTGCCTGGACTCTACCATGTTATCCTCGCATCACTGTTGCGCCATCACTTGTGAACCCTACTAAATTTAGCTTTAGATATGAGCTGGCCAGCCCACAATACTCATTCAGTACACATAATATGCAGTCATAAATTTGGGTTGCATTTGGCCTTTCTACAATCTTAACAGCTACAAATTTACAGTGGATTATCCCTTTAATAGCAAATCTCACATATATAATTACAGTACCTGTTCTAGCACAGCACTGTCGGTAGACTCATCACACATCACAGATAGATATGGTGCACGTTTCAAGCTATTTTCCGATTCAGTACGTTCTATCTCAGCTATTGAGCCCAGAAATTCTTTGCACTTCCTGTCATTGAGATATGTATTGCCGACGTCTAGGCCTTTCTTTGTGTCAAGTCCACACTGCCAGACAAAATCTGTGAAAGGCCGCCCATGTTTAGCTAGGGCATGGCACATGCGGAAAAGGATTTCGAGCTTCTTGAAAACGTCCTTCTGAATGCTTTGCAAAGCTACCACTGCCTGAGATTGTCCAGGTATAAACGTTTTCACGTCTTCTATGTCTTGGCATTTCTTGTGAGCACTACTTGCCGCATGCGATGTAGGATTTTCTTTCCAAAAACGTGAACAACCTTTAACAAAGACGGACTCTTGTGCATTTGCATTCTTTTCGCAGACTTTACAAAACACTTTTTTTCTTTTCATCATCGTATCGAACCCACAGAAAGTCAGAACACCAAGACGGTAAAAAATTACGAGACCGGGCAATTTTGTCATATTGACTATTGTACTCCGACTTTTCCTCATCCGTTTTTTTTCTTCTCTGGTGGTTTTGACGCACCACTTACGAACCTCCACATAGTTTAATGATGCTTCATAGGCTATCTTAAAATACCAAAACAGTCACTGTTACAAGATAAACTACAAACAGTTACAGTGTTTCCCATAAACAGTAGCCCTAATGTTTACTTTCTGGCGGGATTGTTGACACATTATAATTAACTAGAACACCGGGAAAAAATGTATAGATTGAAAAACAAGGCGCAGAATCATAAAACTCTTATTTAATATTACTTTACTATCAATGATAACAATAATAATCTGTAATTGATTTTGAAGGATTGCATAATACTTGGGACGCAACGGTAACTGGTTGAGTAATGTTGGCTGGAATGGCAAGATGGAAAAAATAAATACAATGCAGTACAAAGAGAATTAGAGGTATAGTCTATCTCATGAAAGAATTCCACATTTTGACAGTTCACTTCTGAGAATTGTGTCTGTAAACAGGATTGTGGAGAGAGTGCTTTTCCAGGAAGCCAGGTAGGTTTAAAGCTCCAAACAATGGAACAGCCAGGTACATTTCTCAGAAGAGAAATAGCAAAGTATGGAATTCTTTCATGAGACAGACTGTAGGTGTATTTTCTAATGAATTTTTTCTTTCACGAATCGCGGATTCGAAGCATATGATTCAAGATTTTACGAACGGTACATGTGATTGCAAGATGGCGTGTATTTCACACTTTTACCTGCGATGTACCATAGCAGAATCGCTTCTGTTACGGTTGCATACTGTTGCTTAAAGACGTTAATTTAACAAATATTTCTACGTAAATCTAAATTCTGTTAAATATATACAGGCCTATACATCCATGACAAATGTTGCACGTGAATTATTATACCTGAAATGTAACCAAATTTTAACAAATTAATGTTACCGTAACCTGTTCTCCGGACAGGTGGACTGTCAATTCTGCCTGTCCGGACGAGATTTTACCTTTCCTGGGCAGGCAGACAGGCGTTAAAATCGAACTTTGTTTACAGTAAAATTCGTTGAAAGCTATTGTATGGAAAATTTCTTCCACTGTAATTGTTAGCTGTCACTCACCCACTGTATTTCTTCCCAACCTATGATAACCAATGTTGTGCACATATTTTCATTTTGTACGAGAAATCAATGTTTTAATAACAACAATTTCATTTCCAAAGCTTTACAATAGAGCCCTGTTATTATGTTTCTCAACTCATCCAGAAAATGTATACATACTTTATAAATGGGAAATATTACAAGAGAATAAATTCCTATAAGAAAACAGTTTTAAGGCACCAACACCTTATAACCAGGAAAACATATATGTAAGTAGGAACATTATAAGAGAGTTCTACTGAATAAATTTTCCAGCAGCAACACATTACTGAATAAAAATAAATGACAAATACCAGAGTTTCATGTTTGCTCATGTATTCAGTCTCCAAGTTTTTCACTTCCTGCAGCAACGTGTCATCTCGCAAAGTAGGAGGGCCACTGCTGGAATGCAACTGCAGTATTTCTGTCAAGTTGTACATTGCATGAATTTTCTGCAAACAAACAAATCACGATAATTACAAATAAAACAAAGCAAATACAGTGCGGTATTTCTAAAAAAAATTACATCTGCACGATCCAGACTTTTCAAAAAATGACAACAGAAAGAAAATATTCCATACAACAAGGTGCAACACAAAGTACAGCACATGCATAAAAGCATAGCACCATCAAACAATTTCTTAAAATCATTAGAAATTTAATTCATATTTGTAACAATTAACTTTGTATATAAGGAGTATTAGAACAGGTCTTTACCAATGTTTATTCGGCAAATTTTTCTAAAAGGAAACTGAACGCCTATAAGTAGTAACTATAAGAAAGTAAAGATGCATAATAAAATAGGAAATGCCGAAGCAATTAAACAATATGTAAATTAAGGCCAGGATTACAATTATTTCACATTCACTTTCATCTAAGATGGGGGACACCTTAACAAACATCTCAATGTGAACTACCACTATCGCATCACTTTATATTTATGTTCACTTTCACTTACCGGAACACCTGTCAATGTCAAACTTGTAAGTTAAAGTGATACATGAAGTTACATCAACTGTTTATCTGGGCCAATCACACTTTGGAAGAATTAATGTCTTAGTTCTGTCATTGTGACTGTATTTTTGCTTAATTTTACTTCCATGTGTTTATTCTCTTGGTACATAATTTAAATGGTTAGGCCTAGTAGTAAATAGATAAATTTTATTAAATTGTCAAGAATTTCACACAACTATTTAGGAAGAAATGGACCCGACCAAACAATAATTAACTGGTTTTAAGATACGGTACTGTATTTGTATCTAGTCGCCACAATCATCAAGAATCTCACAAGCCTACACAAATAATTAGGTGAAATTACTGTATGAATTTTACTCCAATTACAGTACACATTTGCCCTAAACTGTACCAGCCCTACTTGTCGTTAGAGCTTGCTTGCACGGTAGAACACCCGCCACCATATTTGTTCCTTTTACATGATATCTAAAACATTTGTTTCCTATTTAGTTTCATGCATTTGGTCATGACTTACTGGAAATATTGAAACAAATGTGGTATATAATTGCAGTATTTTGTAATTGAATCGTTATTAACAATTCTTTATTATATTTTCATGCATTTAAAGCATTTATCTGAATTGTTTCTGCACTATGTTGTAAGGTGACCCACCCCATTGATCATAATCAATTAATAAACAAGGTTTTAAAATAAATATTACTTAAATTTACGTTCAAAGGATATATTCATTTAAGTATAACAGTATTTTATGTTAGAGATAAGTGTGCAATGTTGCTAAAAAAAATTTTATGCAGTTTAGTTTACTTAACTAATAAATATAATTACCGTCACTTTATCATAAAATTTGTTTACTGCAAAGGTAGCCCAAATAATATACAAGCAAATTGTAGAAATTTACAACAAATATGCTTATGTAAGTATGGTTGTTGTTTACTGAGGACTGATATCATCCTCATGGCACTTTCACTATGTTTTAAGAACCTAATAAGCTCAACCTAATCACAGCTTTATGAGATCCCAAACCTACATTCCTATTTGGAATGTTAGGCTTAGGAGATCATTAATCTCTAACTAAAATGTACATTGTATGTCTGTCAATATGTTCCCCACCAATATTTCAGAACCCAAAGGCAGATTATAATTAAACATGTTACCAACATATATTGGACCTACTTAAAAAGGTTGCATGTATGTGTTTTTTTACTACATAAGGTAATCTTATTTTTTAGTGGCAGCAATTTTAAAATTTTTAGGGCTTTCATATTTGTATTGACAACCATTTTTCCCTATTCATACCTTAGTTTATATTTTAATGTTTCATCAGCAAACTCTTTTAGTGAATGAGTAAAGAGATTTTTGGTCAGCATATAACAGTGAGGTTCTCAGTACTAGGATGGGGGTTGACATTAGATTGGCGTGGAGCGGCACTGGAATGTAGGTTCGGGGAAAAGGACGAACATTAGATCTGCCATTTAGTAAGCTAGCACAGTGTGAATAATATTCCGACAGTTATATTTTGAGAACTACATACCGGTATTTCATATTTTGACCATTTTCCTACAAAACTTTTATTTTAAAAGGATACTATATTGTTGTTAGGTAACAATTTTGGAAGATTGAACAATTTGATTATATAAAAATTGTGTGCCATATTTCTGGTTCTACGACACTAATAACAACTAAACTTTATATTTTACAGTTTATCAAAAATATGTGATTTAAGCCAAGGTTATTGATGTAGGTCGGCTATTTTGAATAGTAACAAAACATGAGTTAATATTTTATGTGTTTGTTTTAAACTATAAGGCATATTTTAATCTAATTAAAAATCTGCCGCCTACCTCTCTAGTTCACTTCCTGGCCGCTAGGTCAACCAATTACTGTCCACCATATTGCAGTACAGTGTCTTCTCTTCGCCCGACAAAGCCACGCGTGGCGAAACATAGCGATTCGCGCTTCCGCGCAATATGTGTCGTCCTTTTCGTGTGTGTAGCTGTCAACCTCCATGATACTCTGCGAGTACATATTTCTATTTAATTTTAAAATGTAATTAAAAATTTTATAGCTAACCATAGAGGCTTTGATATCTGAAAGATTATTTTACAACAATAGATCTGGCTGGCATTTTTAAAGAGAGCCCTGCATGGGTAAATGGACATGTTATGAAACATTTACAGCTATAATGACTCGCTTAAACCATATTTTACAGGCTTGTCTGTCTCTTTGAAACCTGTGGCTTATTGAATTAATTCCACAATTTTGGAAGATAATATATGAATAAATTAAATTGTTACATTTCGTGAACTCAACCATTTCATACCAAACTATACATCTAGTCAAAATATGAGAAATGTTGTTACTTTTTGTTTTGATTATGTTTCTTTGATGTTTTGATCTGCAGTTTTATTGTAAATAAATACTGGGTGGAGAGTGCAGCTTAAATGGCTCCAATGGTATGACTTGACATCATTTTGTAATGTCGAAAGGTAATTACTGCATGTCCATGAAAATTAAAGCCTCATGATGGCCAAGATTTTCCTTTCTGTGCTTCACATATGTACTCTGAGTTTTTGAAATGAAAGAATGAGGAATGAGATCACCCACCTTTTTGATTATAAGGTCAATAAACTCGAGCAGGAGCATCATATTTTGAAGTTTCACATAGCCATCATTAACCCATTGAGAATATTTCACTTCATCGTCATCATACACTTCAATTATTTGTTTCAAATACATAATCAAATTAGTTTTGTCAGGGAATATGTCACACTGCCATAGCATACATTCTCTCCTACTTCTGCTACAAACAATCATGTTCATCATGTAACGAGATCGTCACAGTTTGTAAAGTTTGTTTATATAATTTGAGGATCTAATGAACTAAGAAAGACATTGTTAGAAAAAACATCAGAAGTTTTAGTATTTTGACAGCTCCCGCCCTAAATAAAGTAATTTTTGTAGAACTTAATAAATTTAATGTTATTATTGTTTTCTGTTAGATTAAGAAAATCTCTCACTCACAGTTATTTATAGTTACTACTAATTATTTCTCATAGACGTTAAATTATCTAGAAGCTATTTGAGATTGTTATTGAATTTCTGAAAACGCTCATATAACTTTTCTTCTTTGAAAATATTGCAAATATTTTATGAATATGTTAATACAATTACCAAATTTTTGCATAATTGTTTATTTAAATATTTTCTTAATTTATTCCAACATCTGGTTAATATTTTAATGTGAATTTGAAATATGTGTTTAAAATTTTAAGTCTAGTTATTTTTACTTTGAAAGTAAAGAGTATTTATCTACTCCAGAGAGGTTTCTCTGAACAGATTGCAGGTTTTATACCTCTTTTGTTGATTGGTTGCCAAGGCAACGGCTCCCAATTTGAAAGAGAACATAGATATGCTATGTGAAAAGAGGAAGTAGAGAGTGTTCCTGAATTACGATGGAAGAAGCATGCGGTAGAATCGGCCCAGCAGCAAAATGTATCATTTAATTTCTACCGCCGACCTATTTTAAGAAGAGGCTCACATCAGTAGACATATTTAGGCTAAATTTGAAGTGTTATGAAGACACAGAGAACTTCAGATCTGCATTGTCAGAATAGCCATTTTAAATACCTATGCCTCTAGCGTCCCTATGTATATCCATCTTGTGGACAAGGCCGACCACTTCAAATTTACTTGGATAATTCCATCAAAATTTATTTCACAAAATTTACGTTTACAAAATTTAAATGAAATCTTAACATTTTATTCCATTAGAGTTTGGTGTGCCTAATCTTTGTCAACGAACTCAAACCCAGTGGTCCTGAGTTAAAAGTTATGTTCCACGACTGAGCACCATATATAATAGAACCTAAATTTTAATTTTATCCCTAGCCGAGGAACTTTGATTGAACCTAATAACAAATTTTAACCAAACTCAAGATCTTCTCTACTTTATGGTAAATTGTGCCTAAACTATGTGTTTGACCTAGGGTGAGAGATTTTAGATGAAATTAAACAATTTTTTAAAATATACTTTATTACCCTCAATAAAGTGCACTATGTCGAGTTTCAATGCTGTGTCTATGTTTTGGTGATGAATCTACAAGAACCTACATTTTGGTAAGAAAAGTATCTCTTGCAAACAGTAATTAAACTTACAAATTATTCTATACTCAACTCACCTTATTTACCGTCACACAAATGTTTGGTACTACTACTATTACAGTAAAGCAAAAATCAATCAACACAACGTCTACACATAAGAATTATTGCAATCATATCATGTACAAGCTCCTCTTGTGGTGCAGATTCACAGCAATAGTGAGAAGCTCGACATTCTGGTGTATTGCACACACATATACACACATTACAGGTGCCTGGTGGCCCAGCTAAACCGCACCATTTACCTCAAAGTGTGCAATATTTAGAAACACCAACCAATCTTCACATATGGACATTTTAGTTTGAATGTGCTGCATTATTCATCAAATGAGTCTTTTTTGGTTGTATTCGTTCTTCTAATACTAATTTTGTATTTTGGACCTGGAAGGATATGAATACTCATCATCTTGATAGAAATTTTCCACAGCAGCAACAGTTTCTAGAGTAATTTTTCTTCCTTTCTTTGGTTCAGGCATTGCAGAATTCCTTTCTCTTCAGCCAGTACCCGTGTTCTCCTTGCCATCTATTCAGAAACTTGGCACTTTCCTGCTACTACCTTATGTGACTATGATGTTGGTGCAATCGTCACTAAGTGAACTTTTTCTCTATTACTCTGTAAGTAATCTATGTATAAAAAAACTAGCAGTCCCCAGCGGCTTTGCTCGCGAGTATTATTCGTAACTGATAATATTTACTTTAATTGAAAAACCTCTTTGTACACAAGATTGGTACTTCAGTCATCAAGTGTTAGAATGTCCAAGCGGCTAGTTGAACTAATTCTGCAGCAGGATAAGTAGCTATAGCTGTCCACGCAAAAAGCAGTCTTAAGTTTGTCCCTGCCACTAACAGCGACTTCGCCTGGGCCTTATTTATAAAACTGCCAATTTGACGTTCTAGGGTAGTTACAGACGTCTAAGGTAAGTGGTTAATCGAATGAGAAACGTCTCTTTACCCTGTGCACAACCATTGGTGACGGTGCCCTCAATTATATATTTTCAAAATATTCACTTTAACTTTATTGACATTACAAAGTTTCAGAGAGTAAAGGTTTCGCAGAAACGTATTTGGTGCCCCAAACCTGAGATTAGTGAGATGATATATCGACGGTTTACTGCCAAAAGTGAGAATGTCAAAATGAGATAAAATTATAAAAATGCTAGGAATATGTATATGTTGTTCACGAACAATTGCCCAAGTTTTAAGTCTATTCGTCGTTTCGTACTGTTGTGTCACAGTATAGTAACATACCACATTTTTGTTAATATCTACAATTTATTACTGTTTTTAAACGAAATAGCATTTATGACTTAATCACTTTTGGCAGTATACCGACGATATATCAGCTGATATTGTAGAGGAACCTAAGTGGAAAGGGAACTGCAATTTTACCCCTTTTAAAGACTACATGTAAATTGCACTAATTTGATCTGCCTTGCAGTTTTTGTGTGTCAGAATTGAACGTTCGCACGCAGCTTTTAACGGAATTCGAGCACAGAACCTCCCGGAATTTAGACCTGAGTGACAAACAACTGCGTCACGTAATGTCGAAATAATTCATGAAAATAAAATTTATTGAAAAAAATATATATATCTGTGTCCTGGGCTCATAGAGGTTGTACAACACTACGTCTCGATAGGTTACTGTAGTGAAACTCCTGTATAAGTTGTTTCTCGCTGCTCGTTCCTGCTTTTGGGATCGTCTGCCTTGATTATTGACCAACTAAGTTTTATTCTTAATAATTACGTTTCTTACAAATAAAAAAATACATACATATTTTTTTAAAATATTTACGTAAGCATCTCTCTGATGTGAACACCACCTCAATATCGCTACTGGTTAGATAGATATCGTGGGTTGATGGAAAACAAATTTTGTGTTTTTTCACCCTTTTGGGTGTCGAATTTCGAAATATTTTAAATTTACATCTTAGACATTTGTATAAGTATCCAACTGAAGTGTAAATCACATCGCCAGCCCGTTCAGTTGAATTAAAATCGATCATTCACTAAAAAAA
>PNEQ01000884.1:0-24245 GCA_003012365.1 Medauroidea extradentata
CTATCGTACAAATACAGTAAAACATTTACATGACTGGTCCGACAGTATGGCGTTTGGCCGCGATTTACTATAAATTTTATAATCCGAACGTCGGCCGAGAAGAAAAATCGTAAGATTTGGACTGTTCCCGTAAAATCGTAAGATGCAAAATTTTCCGTAAAAATTACGGGAAAATCGTAAGAGTTGGCAGGTCTGTGATAGTGACAAGTATTGGGGTGCGACGACTGTTCGAGGGTGTCCAGCGAGTGGGACTGCAGCAAGTAGTAGGAAGAAGGTGTATCTAGGCCAGAAAGATTCTTCGATATTATTTCATTGGGTCCACCATTGTGAGTGACTAGTAACGTTTCCATACAGGGCTACAGAGAACTTATGTAGATGCATTTTTTTTCCTTTATGTAAATAGTAGTTATTTGTTCTGTTTGACATTTATTGTGGTAAATCATTGTAGACATAGGTTATTTTTTTATATGTACAGTTGTAAATAAACTAGGTTAGCTTTCTTTACTTTATCAAAGACCTCCATCCCCAAACGTACCTAGCCCGCAACTTGTAACAATACATTGAAACCCAGCAAACAATCAAGTTTTCCCGTGATAAACCATCATCTACAGCAATGAGATACCTTCAGTCTCTAGTTTTTACTATTTCTCTCGCCATGCACAATTGCCACACAGAAGCTGTTTTAAGCACAGCTGTAAATGTTTATAAATTAATTATAACTATTCACAAACCAAGCACAAAAAAGGTAAAACTGCTGTTTTAAGTTTTAAAAATTAAAATGTTACAAAGAATGCAAATATTCAGCTAACTAACATACAATACTTGTTGATAATATTTTGTATCAAGGTTTGTATAGTTCGCTAACAGTTATAAAGAAATTCATCTGTACGTCACTAGTCTGGAAGAGCAGTAAATACAGAAACAGCAATTGCAGTTATGTTTAATTTGCATCATGTTTTACAGTTGCTGCAACTGCCTTACTTTACCAGCTGTCTGTTACTTAGAAAGGGATTTGGGGAATAATGCTCTCATCTTAAACAGCATGTAAAATTATGTTATCAATAATGTTAACATTTCACTTTTGATACCGTAATTATCTGTGGCTTAGAAAAATCTTCATGCATGACTAGCAGAATGTGATTATGCAAAATAAATATTTATTTCTCCAATATTATAGTTATAACTACTGACTGGTCCATGTAAAGTGAACACTTCTGAAACAAAACCAGTGTAACTCGTGCAGCGATTATGTCGCAAGTCTGCAGATTTTCTCTAGGATCTCCCATTTTCTTGCCATTTCATTCTCAGCCTCGAACTCTGTCCCTCCCCGTCCCCTTAGAAAACGTATCATTTACTTATCTCAGGTGTATGTTCTGTTTTTCTGCCTCTTCCCTTATGTTGTTTTTTGAAACAATCAATATGAAACTAAAGAATGTCCAAATTACAGTGAAGGCAAAATTGAAAATATTACTGTTCTTTACAAAGCACTGCATAGGAAACATTCAAAGTGTAACAGGAATAAATACAAGAAGTTACCAGCATAAGAAATAAACCTCCTTTCCTCATCATGGGTGCAATTAAACCCTAACTCGGACCTCGATGTCCCGGACATCGGATAACTCGGACAGAATTTTTAAAAATGTTAATAATTTTTAATTAATTATTTTTTGGTTTAAAGACAAAATATTGTTTCTGCTGGATTTAAATTCATCACATTATATTTTAGAACAGTATTAAACTTTATAACGAAGTCGTCCATCGCTACTTAGCCTTTAATAACCCCACAGTAAATATCTGGCAAGTTCCGTGTGGTAAAATGTTGCTAGTGAGGCGCACGACGCACGGGTAAAGATGCAACACAGCAGACTGACCTCTCTCTTCTTTATCTTTCCTCCCTCTTCGCCCAGCGAGCCAGGCATGCACGTGTGTCGGAAATAAACATTTCAATGTGGTGCTTGTGAAATGACGGTAACTACGGGTTATAATGACACATAAACGGAAAATTATTTTGTTCTGGTATGTACAATGAATTCAGGTTTGCAAAACAAATTGTCCCGGACATTAAAAAGAAAAATTAAAAATCATTGCTTTGCATTGCTGTGTAGAAAAATTGCTGAGAGGGATTTACGTCCCTTTAACAATGATGTTTTCAAGAGCCGATGTAGGTGGTGAAAGAACAACACAACATCCATGCCCAAACTGGACACGATGAGTCACGCTCACTTGCTGAAGATGATGCTCTGTTGATAACGTAACGGCGTCAGGAGAGTTGAAACATTTTAAGCGTGGATCGGATTTGTTTTATAAACTACTTCACGGGAAATAATAGTGTACATGTAATGGTTCGTAAAATGTAAATGTCTTATGCGGGATAATTTTAAACGATTTTCATTGAGTGTCGCACATGAATGGATTAACAAAAGTATTAATAATAGTATTAGTTTTTCCATTTTACTATACACCGACAAAATATTTTTCTTTATTTTAGAAGAAATGTTCACGTTATGAACGAGTAACTATAGAAAAAAAATGTACATTTGTTATATTCTACACCAAAAAAAATTTAGAAGGTAATTTTTTGAAAACCCCTTTAATGGCCGCACCTAATTTTTTGGGCCTAAAATTTGGTCGAAAATATGTGGCGATTACGCGAGTAAATACGGTAACTCTGTAGAACATGATTAAAATTTTATTGCTTTATATTATGACAATTTGTGTAAAAATACAGCTGTAAATTATGTGTTCTATGATGCAATTTACATACATAAAATTAAATTATAAAATTAGTAGTGTAAAAATATGTTCACATAATGTACAGTGACCCAGAAGGATTGTTAATTACAGTACCGTTTTTATTCATGTATACGAGGAAAATTATTTTTATACCTTTGTAACTTTGAAGGAGGGTAGAGAAGTATCAGGCTAGAAGTTGGCTGCTGCCACTACGCTGTAACATACGGATGTAAGGTATTTTTCAATGTAAACATCTTGTGTGAGATGCGTGTCGTCACGCGCGGCGTTCGTAATGCACGAGACTGTACCGGTTGACCTTGACTACTTCCGCTCGCAACCTCCCTAGCTTATCTCCAACGATCATTTCTTATCTCTCTCACACATACACGCATATTGGCTGTCGCCAGCCAGACGAAAACTTTTATGTGATAGAAGGGTGCCTGGTGCCAGCTTCTAGCACAGAGATAAAAAAAAGGATCAGCCAGAAGTAGCAGCATAAAAAATAAATAAAGATCTGACTGCCCATATTGTTTGACTTTCTTTTATAGTCCTACACGTTACGTTAATTTTCCCACTACATGGTGGCCCTCCCGTAAGTTGATACGATAGTTACATACAAAACAGTATTTATTGCAGCCTCTTTTGCTTGTAGAAATAATAGCGTACCAATTGATTTGCATTTCTTGTGATTAATGACTGATTACCCCACCTCCCCGGACACCCCTCGATAACATGGACAAATCGTAACTCGGACAGCTTCTCCCCCCTTTTGGTCCGAGTTATCGAGGGTTTACTGTACATTAAAAAATATAAAGTATTAATAATTATATATACCTCGGACTCGCAATTGTAAGATAAATATGTTCCATGAAATGCCTGCACTATGTGAATCTGCATTATGTGAGTTCCAACTATTCCCGTGGAAATTTTGAGGCAGTAAAAAGCATAGGCTACTTTTGCCTTTTCAATCAGCTACGTCAGGACCGAACACTAGTCCACGCATGCGTCAACACTTAGCACACTGCAGATGCAAACAATTGCAGTGGTATTTAGTGGCTTTGAAATTTTAGGAGGGTAGGGTTAGGTTCACCAAAATTCCAGTTTAAATTTTGTGTAACTTAAACAGTTTCCAGTGTCCACCTGACAGCCTCTTGAGAGGGTAGGCAGCTATTAGCAAGCAAATCTCTATTCGGGATGGAAAAAATTTATACAGGAGAAAATAGAAACAATAATAGGCATTTTCAAAAACTCATCTGCTTGAGAAGGGTACGATAACTCAGTCACATGATCAGCTTTTGTTGATCACTAAAATGACTTGAAAAGAATGCCTATAATGCTTTTCAGGGTAAGTGATGTAGAGGTGGTCAGTTGAAATTTCGAAAACAGGTATATGTCGCTTGGGTTAAATTTCAAATACCTTAAACTTGAAATATTTGCTGCCGTACTCTGCCCTCGTGATATTAACAAGTGCCTCTAGATAAATGTGCACAGAATGGCACATACCACACCCAAACTTATAATGGTGTAATCAAAAAATGTTAGAATGGCAGCCATCTTTAAAATATAAAAATTCCATACACAAAATGTGCAAATATGCAAAAGTGAAGTCAGATTACTAAGTAGTATAGGTATATCTAGTTTGATGAAATTAAGTCCACGGGTTTCAAAGTTTTTAGGAGATGAGCAAACGCACACAGACAGGAGTGTAAACAAGTTGACTAAAAATAAAGGAACATGGTGAAAGGTGTAGCATTGCAAGAAGAATGACTGTCACTATCGCGTCAGCACACTAGAAATAATTACGAGGAGACGAGAGAACTCACTGTATGTACGTGACTAGCCTCGGTGGATGCATCCCTCACACAAAATAACACCTGTGCACTGAAATGTCATTATATTTTCATTCATTGGTACTGTAACTTTATCAGAAATTACACACTATTTTGTTTTTAAACAAGTTTTTTAAAAATCATGTCTTATAGGCAGTTGCAGTAACGATATTTCTATGTAATGATTTCAAAAAATTTCAAGTACGTAAAGAAAAAATAATAAAAATGTTTATGTTGTTTTATTAATTTGTTCAATAGTACCATTTAAATAAACGAGAAACTATGAATTGTTGATTTTCATTGCAACAAATTAGCATACTAAGCATATTCTTACTTACAAACAAACAAATACACATTATACTTTAACACACACTACACATATATATGTATACACACACACGCACACGTACATATATATATATATATATGCATGATATGTATAAAATAAAGATATTGTCCACGTTACACCAGGTCAAAAACTTTTTGTTCATGCAGAAACAGCTGTCATCAATTCTGAACAAGCGGACTGATGAATGTGACAGTCCAAATGAAACAAATGTGACAATTTTACCATTTAATGATATGGGTTAAACAGAAATTCAAGAAGTTAATTCATCTGTGCAAATGATTGGAGCAACACGAATAAAGAAAAAAAAAGAAAAAAAATATTGACAGTAAATATGTAAAAAGTAAACTGAATAAAATCCAAAGGCACTATAAAATTAAATTACAAGTTCTTGAACTTGTTCTTCAGTAAAATTTCTAACTCAGATTCTCTCCCACCAGAACAAATAGTAAAAATAAAAGAATTTGATGACATGATACACCAGCTAAAAGAAAAGTTCAAAAACACATCCAAAAATAGTGAGAAAATTAAAATAATTAGTTTGCTTCGTAAAAGCTGGAGTGTTCAAAATTCAAATAGAGTTTAAGCATCTAACTAGTTGGTTACAGGAGCAAAAGAACAGGTAAAATTTGATGGAATACTTTAATTTCCCAATACACATCCAAGTAAAGCAAAGCTTGCTCAATTATTTGAGGAGACCATTTACCGGTTCTGTGAATCTGATGAAATCAACAGCATAATGTCAGGAAAAAAAGGACTTCAAATCTGTAAAATGGAACAGGAAAAGAGTACAGGTACATAAGAGACTGATACTTGGAAACTTGAAGGAAATATACTATAAATTTAAAAATGATTTCGCAGATGTTTAAGTTGGTTTCTCCAAATTTTGAGACCTTCGACCAAGACATGTGATTCTTGCTGGAGCTGCTGGGACCCATTCTGTTTGTGTGTCTGTTCAAGATCAGAATGTTAAACTTATGGCTAATACAATCCGGTTTAAGCTAATAACAATGAACATGAACCTAGACAATGATTTGTCTACATTCAAACATTTGCTGGCACAAATAAGTTGCAATCCACCAAGTAAAGCCTGCTTAATAAGTAACTCTTCACAGTGTCCTGAAGACGATTCATTGCAGAATAATTTGGTTGAAATATTAGACTTCAATGCAATAGATTTTGTAATATACAAACAATGAATAAGCACTGATAGATGTAATTTGGATACCATAACATCAACAGCAGAAGTTTTTGTGGAAAAATTTGTGAAAAGCTTGACGATTCTTAAAAAAAAAACATGACTTTATAGCTCAAGAACAATAATCTTTTCTAAGTGATTAAAAATTCTTTCTTCAAAAGGGGGAGGTCATTGTTGCAGGTGATTTTTCTGAAAATTATACATTCATTGTACAGTATGCTGCACAGGGATTTTACTGGAATAACCAGCAAGCTACAATTCATCCATTTGTTTGTTATTTCAAAAATTCAAACAATCTATATAACATGTGTTTTACAGTCGTATCTGAATGCTTGTATCATGACACTGTAGCCGTGTATACATTCCAAATATATCTCATTGAATTTTTGAAAAAACAAATTACCAGGTATATCTAAGCTTTATTACTTTTTTGATGGAGCTTCAGCTCAGTATAAAAACAAGCAAAACTTTATTAACTTGAGTAACCATCACAGCTATTTTGGAATCAATGCTGAATGGCATTACTTTGCCACTTCACATGGCAAGAGCACTTGTAATGGTGTGGGAGGAACAATAAAGCGTCTTGCTGCTTGTTCAAGTTTATAAAACCATGAAATATTAACACCAGCACAACTTTTCTCATGGGCAAACAAAAATTTACCATAAATTCATGTAGCTTACATTCCTGAAAATGATGTTAACAACATAAAAATGAATCTGTAACACAAGTTTGAAAATTCCAGGACAGTGACAGGTATAAGGCAATATTGTGCTTTCGTTCCAGTCTCTAACACAACTTTGATTGCAGGGAAATATTCCACATCTCAAGAGGGCACTGTAATAATAACTGTAACATCATTTCCTGGTCAGACCATGAAAAAAATCTATTTGATGTTGTCTCAAGATACATAACTGTTGTGTATGTGTATATGTTGGAGAAATATTATGGAACTGAAGAATTTAAAGTAGGATTCCTTAATCTACATGGACCATCAGCTTAATTTGATTTTCCATCTAAAGCAGATGGGTTCGGACTACCCCTCAGATTTTGAGTTTGGTCTCTCCTTCTTCTGAAACTGGTAGGACATGTAAATATTCATCGGAAATATACGACCCGCTCATCAAAGTTATTACAAGTGTTCAGGAAGCAACAAATTAATTCAACATACTGGCCTGAATTTGAGTAACAAAATCATTAGTACATTTACAATAAACATCATAGACACTTTTAGTAATAATATAATGATTATAAACATAACTGCTAAACTGAAAGGATCAACGACGAGCAATGTGTTCTTATTGAAGTCAGATGAAGTAAACTATGTGTCTTGCTGTTTGCTTAAATGCAAGCCTAGTAAAAACAAAAAAAAAATATTTAAATATTCTCAAATATTCGTCCGTTGTTTATGTTTGCATGTAAAATGTGTTTAACAATAATGAATAAATATGATTTTAGATGTTTATTTCAATAATTAGGTTCATGATATGCTAAATGTTTGCGATGATTTCCTTAAAATCTTGTGATTTGTATATATTAATGAAAATGACAACAGTTTACTTTTAAGGACTCTGCTGTCCTTTCATGGGAAGAATTTACAAATGTTTGTGCTATGTAACATTTTGACATTTTATTTTATTTTAAGACCCCATTCCAGACCTGACCACATTCCTTTGCAGGGTCATGAGAGTATACATGTTACAGGATGGCTCTTAGTTCCTTTTAGGACCGAGTTTTGAAATAAGGAAAAACTCTTGGTGCGAGGCCTAAATGGTTTGTGGCTGAGGGGACAATCAGGAAGCAGTAAAGGTTTGGAAAGGGGTGTGGCGGAGGTATCCAATTGCCAGCGGGAGAGAGCTCGCCTAGCAAATGTAGGAATATTTATGGGATAGACATTTAAAATTGGTTGAATAAAATCGATCAAGGGGTAATTAGTTGCATAATTTTTAATGTTTATAAATTTGTTTTCGAACTATAAGTGAAGTATTTTTGTCAGATAACCAATTACAATCTTTCTACACTTGTAGACCTTTTCAGCGAGAATGAGATTCCTTACGCGCGCACAAACAAAATAAACTTTTAATTGCGTCTGTTATTGAAACCGAAGGCCTTCTTATTGACATAGCTTCTTATTTATCATAACTTATTTAACTGCCAAATCTGAATAGCGCCGAACTCACACTTCTTAGTCACTTGAAGTGATGTTAGCAGCGAGCACGAGCACAGGAATTCCGTCTCTAAATTCTAATGTAGGCGTCTGTTTGTACCCTACTATAAATAATTTAGTCTTATAACTTAATATCTACGCTGCGTTTTTTTTCATACGAATATGTCTCTTTACTCAAATGGACACACCTTTATTTGTATAGAGTCTCAGATCAATTGAACCTCTGTACTATTTCAGTAAATTTTAAGATACACCCATTCTTATACAAGTTAATATACATATGAGGTTACCTTTAAAATTCTTTGTAGTGTTGACCCATTCAGTTATTTTAATTCTGAATATATTGTGATAAAAAACTTTTTAAGTAAGTTATTATTTATTATAAAGTAATTACAAGTAAAATTTACACGATAAAATATACTTTATGAACTTGAAACGAATAAGCACTTGTAAAACTTATCTATCCACTGATAAAAAATAGTTTTGTACAATGTACACATATACAATATTATGATACCAGCAAGAAAATCCTTTCAATACTAAGAACTATTTCATGTACCAGTATGTGGCTACAAATGTTGCTTATCCCTATTAGTCTTTGAAAATAGTAATGAAAATATCTAGTGCATTACCCTATATGTAGACACATGCTCACTCCAAATGTGTAAAGAAATCAGAAAATATGTATGGCTACTGGAGGGATTGAAACAACCTTGTTCACCTGCCTCTTTGACAAAACTGGGTCCTATTTCGAGAGTTCTGAAAGTAAATTACAGAATGGTATTTGGTTAATTATACTCGTTTATAAATGTCTGTACTCAATTAGAAAATAGTCTGAATTGAGTTGTTAAAAATACAATATTAAACCTCATAACGTTTCGTACTCTAAAATCAACTCAATATAGACCTGCAGATCTTTATCTCCGATTCAGTTAGTTAAATTAATTTTTCAGCAATACAAATACTGAAATGAGTGAATAGGGTATAGGAAATTTCACGAATTGATTTCATGACAATCTGTAATTTATTCACATTAGAGTACGCCTTTTTTTAATCGTTCTCAGTTTCTCTGGAGTATCGTCTTAGATTTTATACCAAAATCAAATGTGCAAGAAAACAAGTACCAAATCCCCAGTTACCTGGGCAATGTACATCTGTTTCACTGAAGTATTAGCCATTGAACAGACATGCATGTTTGGCGTTTGCTGAGTATTGTGGTGTTAAGTCTAAAGGTCGTTGCACCGCGAAATTTCCCAGCCCCTATGAATGACATATGGCGATATTAGCATAAATATATGTTATGATAAACCTGTAATAATTCAATAAGTTTATCATACAGATTGAATTTCTCAATTTGCGTGCATGCTACAAAAAAAAAAGTAAAATATGAGGCAGAAAAACACGGAGAAACCATTCACGTAAACTAGATATTTCAATAGATTAATACTTTTACCAAAATTAATTTCTACACAAGAGTACATTTTTGGTTCTCTTTTAAAGAGTTTTGTTTATTACTCAAATGGTGTCATTCGTTTTGCATTTTCTGGCAATTTTGACGGAATAAATGGCGATTTTTTGACTTCAGGGTTACTTCAAGTCCAAAGTTTTCAAGGAAATCCCTCCAATAAACAGAGATGATTTGAAGGAGTGCATTCGCTCAGATACATTCAAATGGAAATATAATGAAAATAAATTTCGCGGTATTTACTGTTTAACTCTGCATTTCTCTCTCTTGCCAAGCCCGTAAATTTTCCCCTCTATTTTTCTTCCGTCGAGTCGAAAGGAATGGAAATTTTTTTTTCTTTTTTTGCGACAAGCGCCTGTCTTCTGGTTTATGAAAAAACACCATGTCGACGTATAACGCACAAGCAAGACAGTAAACGGGTTTTCACGGAAGCAGGCTGTGCCCGAGCCCGTTCTCTACTTTACCGGATACGGCTTACTACACTTAGGCCTAGCTCTCTAACCCCCCCCCTGAACCGTTTCCACAACTGACCTCACACTATGCCTCCAGACAGCACTGACATTACAATGCGGACTTTGCTTCGCACACCCATTCAAGACTAATGATGTGGCTTACCTCCCAAGGGGCAAGCTACTGCACGAACGAGGGATGAAAACAACATATGTCCAAGACACTATGTCAAGATTTTTTAGTTCTTTCGCATTATCGTTCCCCTGATTACAATTTAACAATTACAGATTATATAAACGTGTTGATATGCATATTTAACACCGTAAATTCACGGCTCGTTATCATTTTCCGGAAAATACATACCATGTAATTATACCAGGCTTCTTTTCATAAAAAAATTTTACGACTATGAATGTTTTTAACAACTGTCACAAAACCAAGTGTAAGAAGTGTTTTCAAATAAAGCACCTCAAATGACAGCAAGTGAGACATTAATATTGTGAAACAAAATTGTGAAAATCTTTTTTAGTTTCGCTGTTAGTAAGAGAATGAAATTAGCCTAGAAGTACATAGGGTTAATGCGGGTTGCATAGCGCGCCTGAAACACTGGAGTGGCCTCTTAATATCTCGTAAACAAATGATCAGCCCGAAAAAATTCTTTTTAGTATTGAAGTTACAGTTATTTGCAACATTTTTACAAGGTTTCAGTGAATTCAGAGATGCTACTTTTTAAACATTTATGGTTAGGTATATTTTTATTTTTATTTATAAACAGTTTAGTTTCAGTCAGAATTTTTATTTGTATATTCTTAAATAAAGTTAATTTTATAAGCTTTCAAATGGGATATAGAATGTCTGTGTCACTCAAATAATTAGAATATCATCTAGACATCTTACTTTTAAAAATTTATTTCTCAAAAACTTTTATACATTTTAAACACACTATAATATTTTTCCTGTTTAAGATGTGTACTATGTATAGAAGTAACATACACTTATGATTGAGCACAGACAGAACACACATGTATAAACAATTTGGTGATGGAATATTTCAGTGGTGTGGTGATTTTCCATGGATTGACCCTTTTATGATATATGTGGTGGTGGTGATCTGTGGGTACTATTACAGCTCGTAGACCACTTAATGATTGAGTTCATTCTTGTAAAGATTTTGTCTCACAGTTCTGGTCTTGTCATCATATTCAACAGTCCAGACAGCAAAACTTCGAAAAAATTCTCAATACCCAACAATATATGAACATACTTTGGTGATAGTTGTAATGTGTGAAAATGATAATGCTCACAATTATATTTATACTTTGTTACCTATCGAAAATGCTCTTCATGAAACGTAGAAACAAATTTTTCTAAGAAATTCTTTTGTTCTCTCGCAGCGGTGTAGCGTAATTCAACGCTGATACGTCCAGCGTTTCCCCACTAAAAATGAAAAATATAAAATTTTTAGTCCTTTATATTCTGCATACATTAAAGCAAAAATTTACGCCAGTATTTACCTAGTATACCAGCTTGACAACCAGGGTCATCTGTGACCAGAGTGTTTCTCTTCCTTTTCTACTTGTACCCTCGGTCCTGTGATAACTACACTGGCTTGGGCGGGCATATGTGTTTAGGGGCTTGTAGTTATATGCAGGAAGTGGGGTAGAGGGAGATGTGCACAGACAATGATGTATCTTCATTCTTTTTTGGTGTGCACAACACCAGTGTTTGAGAGGTAGCAGTGACCAGACCATATCCTCTTTCCTTGTCGATTAATTGCTCTCCTGCCTCCTCTTTTTCTCTCTGCATCCCTCTACACAGGCCACAGTGTTGCCAATGGTCTTTAGAAAGTAGCAAGTTAGTCCGAGCTCCATTTTCCTTTTGTTTTTAGTGATTTTCTCTGCAGTATAACAATCAATATACTGAAGTGAAGTAAATGGCAACCGTATACCAAGAGAAAGAGGGACATTGTAAACACTAGTCTCTCATTTGCCATGGCAAATGTGAAGTGGTTTTCAAAAATAATTATCAGGTTATATACCTCAATGTAGTTATCACCTACTTTCCACCATTCAGTTAAAGCGTGGTTTATCAGTTGTGACACATGAACTCGTGAATCACTCATCCGGTAAAAATGACTTCTAATGCAATACCACTAACAAATTTATTAGATTTCTTGACTAGGACGTCATAAACGTGGTCACAGGAAAAAAATTAACAAAGTTGAAATTGTTGTAAAAATTTATATAAGTGTATCATTTACATCGTAACAAATTTTTTTTTAAAGTAATGATTAAATCACGTGCAAAACGTACTAAAATATATTTATTTTGTTTGTTAAATTTCCTTTCACACTACAAACATTTACACAGAATGAAAATCGCTAAAAATTATTGTTGCAAATTTACAATTCTCAATAAGACAATAATTTTTGTAACGTCACATTAAATTAATAAAAGTAGTTAAAATGTTAAAAATGTGTTGAAACAGGTATTTAGTAACTTAATAATATTCAACAGTCATGAGACCAAATTTCCATTTGGAAATTGAAGTGCACATTTTATTGAAGCCAAATATTAGCAATGATCTTATTACATTATAACTTTAAAGATTTATGTAAGCAATGTTTTTTGCCCCAAATGCTAAAGTCACTCCACCTACGAACCTTCTGGTTTAAGTACTCAGCAAAACATGAACATGAGAACATTTATACATGAAAATTAGGCCACCTCCTTTTAACATATCAGCAGAATGCAGATGTTACAAAGAAGCAATTATGAAATACTACGATAAACAATAATGCTACCTGACATTTGTAAACATTAAAAACATACAGAATAAGTTAAAACAGAACTATTTTTAATTAAAATTTTAAAATTTTCCCAGGGGAGAAACCCTCAGACCTCCCTTTCATATATTTATTTTTTTGTGCAAAAGAGATGTGGGTGTTCCCGTAACAAAATATTGAGTTACGCCAATGCTATGGAGCACAGTATTTTGCATTCTAGTAATAATTTATGTACATGAAATGCTTCCCTGTGTAAATTGGTAGAGCTCATTCAGTCTATATCACCCATCTTGAAGGTTCAAGAATTCATCTCCATATGCTTCATATCTCCATATGCCTTGTGTAGGGCTGCGGAAAACCAAGGAAAAAAAGAGCTCATGCCACACCTTTATAATTGTCACCCGCAATTGGTTAGGCGGCTTCAATAAGGTTACTGTTGCAAGGTTGCTAGTATGTTGATATCTGTAGCTATAACTCTTTCGGATAAAGAGAAGACCTCATTCTCACATATGTTTTTCTGTCTAGGGACAGTCCCAGCATGCTACTAGAAGCTTGTATTGCTGCAGTGACTGATGACGCAGTTATGTGACAATATAGCTACATGTATGCAAGGAACTATAAACAGTAAAATATGACATTTGAAGTCTCTATAACTGTAATAATTTTAAACAGAAGAATAAAACATGTACAGAACTGTAACCTGTGATGTAACTTACTGTACAAGACTGATTTTTCACTAATTAAAAAAGATGAAAATTGTCACCAGCCACACACATACAAGAGTTATGTTCCAAATTATTCAGACGTCTCTAATATTGTATACAGTAATAAATTAAAAAACGTTTTTTGCCTCTTCTAACATATTAATATAAATGGGTGAATTCGCAACTCCTTAAAACAAACATGCTTCCAAGAAATGTTTATTATAACATAGAACGGATTGACCTGATGTGTTTACTACCGCAACCTTAGTAAAAATTTAGCGCCAGACCCCACTAGATTGGGAGACTAGAGCAAGGTGGTGTAAATTTTATTATTTTAATGCATGCTGGTGTTCAGAGCCATAGCATACATGTATACAATAGGAAAATGTGTGATGCTTCAACTGACATTTCAGAGGCAATGATTATTTTACTATGCTTGAATGCTTTCTAAAAATGTGAAGCATGTGGATTACTCTTTCCAATTAAAATAAGGTCATTCTTTTAAAGGCAGAGAAAGACATGAAGATATTACTACACGTATTCTTTTAAGAAAGTTGTATTCATCTGATATTACTTTTGATGATGCAGTCAAAGCAAAAGTATTTCCTTAAAACCAAACCACACTCTGAAAATAATCATTAATAGCAGAGACAATACATTAAAATTTACATAGCATACTTACTAAAAACTAAAATTTACACATTACTGAAACTCAAAGCAAAGAAAAATGGTAACATTATGAAGTTACCCACCTTAATTTCTCAACTACTTGTAAAATATTTTCAAGATCTTGCGTGCTGACTGTGGTATTTTTAAGCAAATCATTTACTTCATTTAGCTTTTTTTCTAATGCTTCAAATGATTGTGTATATGCTCCAGTAACCCCAGTTTGCTTGATTTCTGATGCAGCTTGTACCACATGGAGTGTTTGATCTGTAATTGAAGTAAAATATTAAAATTTATCCTAAAATTAAATTAGCAGAAAGCCTGCACCAAATTAAATTGTAAGACCGATGTAACTTTGTGAAACTACTCTTTACAACCATGTTAAAATGCTTGGAAATAGGATTTCCAGTGCGCATGATGTTTTGAAACAGAACACTGGTGTTGAGGGACATAATTCCAACTAACAGCATACTTACTAGTTGATAATTTAAAGGAAATAAATTGTTCTTATTCTGAATGGTAACAATTCTGTAATTTATAACATTAAAAAAGAGTTTCGTAGTGTTATTTATGAGTGTTGCTGCATATTATCATAAGATTTAGATTTAGATTTAGTTTATTGCATCCTTAGATCTTTTTTGTGTACATTTTTGCACAAAGATATCGGACAAGTCATATTTACAATATACAAACAAATGTTACCGGTTACACAAGACCCTAAATGTAAATGTTTTGTAGAAGGTTTTTTTTTATTTAAGTACATTCCATTGGAATTTAACAATTTTAATATTTACATTGTGAGTGCTTGTGATCCCTGATAATATGCCAATAAGCACAAGTGAACGTCAATATTAATTACTTTATTTGTGAGGTCTTACAGATGTATGATTCATCAAGAGTGTTGTTAAATACTAACACAACTAGGTGTAAATGGACTGTGAACTGAGAGCCTAAGCTAAAGAAACCTAGCAAAGGACAATTTTTATTTGTGTGTGCTCTGAAGTGGTGTTCAATTTTATATTTCCTGATATTTGTTTGTTTCTTTTGTTTGTTGTTGCATAACTTATTTGCAATGAAGCAGTTTTTAATTATTTTCTTAATGAAGTATTAATAATATTATAAACTTCACAATTTTACTGTAGTGATTATTTACATGTGTTTTGGCTTTAATCACAGTTTTAAGCACATTCAAGAACAGTAGGACTTCCCGGAAGTGATGGTGGCTGGTTTGCCAGCATGTGGTCGACCATTGCTGCTCGACCCTTGATTTGCAGATGACATGCGTGGAGTGTAGAGACATGGGGCGGCCATTATGAGGCATAAGATATCACCCATGTGGCAAATGAATATAAGATTTTGAGACATTGCTTACACATTTATAAAGGTATTGTAACGTCTGGGCCGCGGTGACTAGCAGAGACGGGAGAATGAGCATTACAGAATAATTCAATATCTGTTTTTTTTCTTTCAGTTTCGAGTCTGTGTAACTATATTTCTCCCAGTGCATCATGGTAGTGATAAGTAGCCCCACAACCAATGAGAACTCCGTCATTCTTCGCCAAAACTCAGTAACCTTGTCTCAAGTGACATTTCATAATGTTCTTTGTTACTGACTGCCACAAGTGTGATTAAACTCCTACAGAAGGGAACTTGTGCTGTCATGCACCAATAAAAGGAGTCAATTCACTACGAACTTCCAGTGTTTAATTTATAATGGGCAGTGGCCGAACCCACTATATTACCCAGTTATGAGAGTTTATGCCCTGATGATAAGTATTTCCAGCTATCCGAGTGCAATAACCTGATGGTACGAATGGTACCACCACACTTTAAGCACACTAGCTTTCAACTGCATAATATTAGCAAAGCATGTTGCTGAAGTAGTAGCCAGTAGTAGTGTTTTCTTCACAAAGCAGCACCAATTTACTTTAGAAGCCTGAATAAAAATAAAATCTTTAATTCTTTGGTTGCTGTAAATTAATGCGACAAACATAGTAATTTTTAAGCTAGGATGATCAGTAGTGAAATGATATTGTCAGCAAAATTCTCTGATATTATCTTCAGTAAAGAAGAGGTTAGATGACATAATAAATCATACCAAAAATAAATAAATAAATTGTTATGTAAATTAAATGCATTCAAATAAATAAAAATCATGTATAATAAAAGCAAACCAACCTTTCAACTGATTCAAAATTCTATCCCAGCTATCAAAGCATTCTCCACATGGCCTACAATTTGGTGACGTTCCAAGATAGCCTCTTGCACACTCACTGCATTTCTCTCCACCAATACCAGTGAGACATAAACAGCTTCCATTTTCACGATGGCACTGCAAAGTTTTTGACCCTTCCAGATTACAGTCACATGCTATAAAAAAATCAAAATAAGATTTTAAGACGAGTACAGAGTTCTAAAAAAGTTCTGGATGTTTTTAACATACAATAAAACTTTAGTGGCTTTACACAGGAATGAATGAATGAATAAATAAATAAATAAATAAATAAATAAATAAATAAATAAATAAATAAATAAATAAATAAATATATATATATATACACACACACACACCACACACACACACATTCTTGTACTATAAATCAATATTTGGGGTGTCAAAATTTATGGTGAAAGTTCATTGGACCTTACTGAGGGCAATTTAATATATTCACAGAACATTTACAGGGACAAATGAAAGCACATATTACTGTAGATCCCATATTTTTGAGGTATGGATTTCAGCTCCCTTTTTCAGCACTATTAGATTGTCTTTCAGTTTCATATAGTTTTGTTGAAAATGTAATCAATTTATAGAAATTTCTAACAGTGTACCAAGTGTGACTGTTGGTCTGCACCAAGACAAGAAATATACATTGTAAGTAATTAGAGAAATTTATTATGAATTTAACTTGTATGTATGATAGTTAATAAGTATTTAAATAGGCCTTCTTTATGTAATTCAGTACATATGGGTCCAAACAAACTGCAACAGACAATGTAAACAATCTTTAATATAATAAAAGTAGTTACGTATCTTCCAACATTTAACTTACATATTTTAATGAAGCAAATATTGTAGCAAACTAAATCACTCACCATCACATTTCATATCTACTGTGGCAGTGTATTACCAGCTATCAAAAGTGAGATTCTTGACAATATTTGTGTGTAGACACTCTCTTGCTCAATGGTAAACTAAAATTGTGCATATTAACAGTAATAATGTGAATTAGGTATCTAATTTCTAATAGAATGCTAATGAAGTAGCTGAACACAATCCCAAATAATGCCACAAAGAATGTGAAACATAATGGAGTCATTAGCAGTTTCAAAATATTATATACATATGTCAATACTACAACATGTTTCTGGTGTATGTCATAGACAAAAATGTTTAAAACTGACATTGTCTATAATAAGTTTAAAAAATTAGATCTTTTGAATTACAGTACTCAACAACCACCTATTCGCTAGATTTACACATTAACCAATTGGTTGAAGTAATTTTTCACATGTACCGCCAATGTTAAATTTTACAATAAAATTTGAAGGAAATTATAATTTATGTCAATACACAGTTTTCTTGATAGTAAAAAGAAACAGAATGATCAAAGAATTGCATTAAATAAATTTAAGAAACAAAATTATATGTATTAACTTTAACTACATACAATGTATAATATAATATTTGGCACACTCAGGTGTCTCTTGAGAAGAAAAAAAATTTGTTTCATATAAAAAAATATAAATAATTTATTTAAAGGGTAGTTATATTTTATTAAGTTTGAACATAGCATGCCTACATGTACAGTCATATCTTTCATGATAAATAAATTACAACTCTTTTAAAGCGTTAAAAGGCATTGTCACATAAAGGGAACATTGTGGCCACGCATGCATGCGAGCAAAGTGCGTGAAGGAGAAAATAGCAAAAGAATGGGAGAGTAGGGGAGAGTGTGTGCCTAGCAAAATAAAAGGACAGGTAACAGCTGTATATGGAAAAAAAATGAGCCTGCAGGTCCACAATAGTTAACATCAATATCATCAGTTTTCCATCCACCGTATTCAATTTATGAGTTTCTTGATAATTTATTCCTAATTTCTAGTTATAAGTTATACTCTGGTTTGAATTCAGTGCATGTATATGAATGCAAGTGTGTGTGTGTGTGTGTGTAAAACTAAAGGTAGAAAAATAATTCAAATATTACTTTCATATATTTTAGTTTACCATTGTATGTGATCCTACATTAGTATTCATCATTATTCATTCCTAGTGATGGATAGTTTAACACTTTTAGAGCCAGCATTCGTCAAGTTACATATGTGAAAAATGTCATAACATTCAGAAATTTTCTATTATTTATTAAAAATATAAATCAACCCAATAGGAATCAAAGTAATTAAAATGGAAAAAATTCTGCTTGCCATTAACGGTTCCCTCAATCCATTGCAATTGCAAACATATTTATTTTCTACAAACATTTACTTTAAATGAAACCTTTGAATAATATTCTTAAAAATACAGAGTAGATATATCGGCCTCTGGAATTTCTTGCTCAGGCAATGAATGCCGTTCCTTCGGCTCTTGGCACTAAGGCCGATATTCCTAAACAAAAAGTTAGGGTCTACATAAGCACTACCATCTCAGGCGTAAGGAAAGCAACGACCGAGACCAAACTCGCTCAGTTGGCTATAACAAGAACAAGTTAAAATTTGTACTTTTGAAATATATTATTTAGCATTTCAATTTGTTTACAAAATGATTACAGTAACAAAGAGATAAAAATCACGAATTATAATGGCCACAATTAAAATATTCAATAACTATTTCTTGTTAAAAGTTAAAACAGTAGCCACACAATCACAGTGTTTCCATTCATATTTTTCTGCTGATTATGACCTGAAATGTTATATTTGCATATTATTCGGACACGTGGAATTACATTCAAAACATAATTAGCAATCACTGTTAAAATGTTATATATATTCTTATGCTGCACCTAAACACTAAAAACTAAGGTGTTGTCAAGGTAATAGTGGAACGCAAATTAGGTCTCTCATCACCTCTATACACAATGCACTAAACTGACAAGTTTTTTCTTTGGTGATAGGCTACTACTTGATCAAACTTCAAGCAAAGACTCTAGCATTTCATTGAACACATCTCTCTAGCAAAGTTAAATTCATGCTACAGTCGAAACTTTGTTTGTATACAGTAATTTCATTTTGAAACAGTCTATAATAACCTGGGTGTCGGCGATACATAAAGCTAACTTACCTTACCTTTTGTTTTTGAAATACATGAAATAAAAAGGTGTTTTTGACAATTGTCGAAGACTTCAGAATAACACTGATACAGTGCGTGAGTTGTTTTAAAATATGTTGCCTGTCAACTGTAAACGTCTAAAATGTGCTTTTAGTTTACAATATGTTGATAGTAAATAATTTGCAGATGTTAAGTAGTTTCTAAAGAAACATTTTCTTTGTGATGCAAAAGTTTACTAATTGCGATATTTGTGCAAGAGTAGGGCAATGTGGACGAATTAGAATGCCTATATTAATAATGTTTACACTGCTTCATTGTTATTTTACATGTGTCAAAATGAAAAGCAAAGACGCATTATTAGTACATTATAATTTGTCACCTCACTCGATGACAACTATAAATTCGGTGCATAGGAAAGACAAAATAACTGGTTAGCGATATTTAATTGTATATCTATCACTAGGTATTACCCATTGAATTATTTGCCTGTATAGAACTATTATATATTATTGTAAGCTGGCGCAATATATCAAATTTCATCTTTCATTCAAGAGGATCAGGGTTCTATTCTAAGTCTGATCGATCTGATTACGGCTTTCAAATTAGTTGACTTTTACTTTTTAGAATTAACGTCTCGTTGACAACATGATTCATAGAGACGGTCACATGTACTTTAGTATTCAATAAAAACGAAATAACACTCGTGCCTCACACGGAACTTGGATCCAGAATATCTCGCACCACATGCCGGAACGCCACATGCCTGCACCACGGAGGTCAGCTCTGTTTTCAATGGTTTCCCGAGATCACTCCAGCTAAAAGTCAGGAAGATTCATTACAAATGTCACGGCCGTTCCCTTTAACTATATCGACTTGAAGCTTTCTTCTACTAATTACATTTTGCTGTTAAAGAGGTAATGAAAACAATATAAATAGCAAGAAAAATAATTAGGGAACATGTCATATTATAGAAGATTAATAAATGTTTCGCACTTCAGTGTACATTAATGACAAATTGCAGAGTGACATGTTATTCTTCTTCTCACTTAGACGATAGGGTAGTCATGAAGTACTTCACAATGTACCCAATCAAATACCCTCGCTTTGGTGGCACAATTTTGTGGTCAGCACACTGTATCTCCCAGGCACCCAAATTAACAGTGATAGGTGACTCTTATCTGTACTGCGTGTTTGCCTAGGTAGACAGGTGTTACATTTGTTTAATAGCAGATCATACTCGAAGTGGACTTAAACTTTTTCAACCACTCATTTGTTTTGAATATTACTGTACATGCATTATAAGAAAATAATTACTCTTCAGTTAGTGTCTTTTGCTTTCAGAGTTGCTACTACATTTGTTAGTCACATCGGATTATTGTGAATATTTAATACATCTAAGCAATAGTAAAATAAGTTGCATTGTCATCTTGATTTCAATACAAAACCTGGTAGCTAAACGTCACAAAAAATCAATAACTTACGTTATTAAGTAAAATGCAAGTGCTTGACATATGTTTGTTTACATTAGTAACATTGAAAATTATAGTATCTCTATCCAGTAATGTGTACTGAACAAATGCATGAAAAAAAAAATTATATGCCAGCACTGATAAAAATTAATAAATGTAATATTTTTACAAAAACACACACACTCTTTTTAACATCACAAAAAATTAATAATAATGTGTAGTGATCTTATACCTTCAATTTAAGTAAAAGATGAATCAAATAATGTTTTCGTCTCCTTTAAGCTTCATAAAACTTAAAAAAAAGTTTTGGCTTTAATTTTGACATGCAAAGGTTATAGTTGTAAAATACTAACTGTGAAGAATTTAAATGTGAACCAATTCGATTCCGTTTTATAAGTAGTCATAAACCGGCACAATAACACAACCTGGCATCATAGCAAACCCTTATTTGCTTTGGGGTTGAAGCAAAGACACATTCAAAGAGGAATATACTAGTGTCTTATTTCTTATACTTTTGTCTACTATTAATGATAGGGTGACAATATATACAAAGTTTAAAAGTAAAGAAAAAAAGAGACTAACGTGTAAGTAAATGTGGTAAATATTTCACGTGAACACCTTGTAAAGAATTTTGAAAAAACAACTGTAAGTAGTAAAAGACAAATTTATTTTTCATAGCCCTTCTATTGGTAATGTTCAAGATTGAAATTAAATACTACAAGCATTTTAGTTGTCTAATCAAACAGTCATACTATAACAGGTTTTTACTGTATATGACAACTAACACATCCTTACATACCATAACATTCCACTGTTGGATTACCCCAGTAATTGGCCTGGCACTGGTTACACTGGCGCCCACCAAAACCTGGTTTACATTCACACTGACCTTCATACTGAAACATATTAGAGCACAGAAAAGAATAAAAAAACATAAGTAGGAAACATTTGTTTAACAAACGATTGAACTCCACAGTTAAAAATATCCACAAATATTTTTTTTATTTAATTACATATATCTATGTATGCATATTAGTTGAAAGTAATATATTTTTTGCTTAATTTGTAATTACCAACCAAAGTGACTATATAGAAATCTTTCCAACATGAAAATAATAGCCAAAAACAAAGTCATAACAAATTATTGCATACATATTCCGTTTACTGTAAAACATTTTTTGACTCTCCACAATAACAACCAATGCATTTTCCATCACATCCAACACACTCTGAAAGTCCAACTTCCTGACATCTAACTTCCTTGTTCATACATAACACAATTAAAGGATACTGGTGAACTGACAAACTAAGCTTCAAAAACATTAATTGTTTTAAGGATCCAGCATTGTAAGGAAATAGCATTCTGATACAAATATTAACAATTTTATACAAATCAATGCAAAAATAATGCAGGTTTTTTAATCCACTGTCACTACACATATTGATGCAACTGCAAAACAATGTAAAATATAAAATACCACATAA
The DNA here is from genome assembly GCA_003012365.1 of Medauroidea extradentata. Lineage (NCBI taxonomy): Eukaryota > Metazoa > Arthropoda > Insecta > Phasmatodea > Phasmatidae > Medauroidea > Medauroidea extradentata. Next base: position 22,562 of record PNEQ01000884.1, read on the forward strand.
ACATTATGTTATTTCATTAACATGTGAGTTCTTACTGTTCTACAAAACATTTAAAACTACTAAAAACTAATAACTGCCTTTTCATTTAGAATAACTTAAGCATCATCCTTAATTTTTCATTAATATTTTTCCTTTCTCAGTCAGGAATGAAGGGACTGCAGAAAAACACAAGTATTTAAAGTAATTAATAGGAACCAAGGTTTTTGCACTACAATATGTGGTTACTTCCAACGCGAAAAACAACCATGATTTCTATGCAAGTGGGAAAAGAAGCAGAACAGTCTAGGCCTTCTCGTAAAAAAAAAATTGGTTCAATTAACAGACAAATCTGAATATAATGCTTTTTTTTATGAAATGAAAAGTCATGAAAATATTTGTAGATTATATTTTATATATACACACACAAAATATATTAAAGTTAATAGCCCAAACTCCAGGATGCGATTACTCACAAAAAGTAAGTTGACATTATATGGGACATTTACAAGACACGTGAATATTAGGGGAGGTATAAGCCACTGAAAATGGAATTAAAATTATGTTTGGTCAAAATATCAAAACCAGTTACAAGTAAAATTACAATTCGGTAGGTGATGATGAGTGTTACTGAGATCTTTAAACTGTAAAAAAATCAGACATAAAATCTTTAACTTTCAGGAAAATAATAGGGTTGCCACCATCATATCATATAAAAATATTTTATTGTCAGATTTTGTGAACATTTCATGTTGTCTATTCGAGCAGCACATCACATCATAAGGAACAAAAATGTTCTCTTTTCAAAAGCTTCTAGAATGATCCATTTACAAGAAAAATGTTTATAGTAAAAAAAATACTGTGGGCAAGGAATTATTGGTTTGTACCCACGCCATGCTTTCAGGAAAATGCAGCCCGTGACACCATTTTTTAAAAGCATGTTACAAAATAAATCCAATTAATTAAAAATATCTTAGGTTCAACTTGGTAAATTTGGCAAAAAATTTGGTATTACAGATTTTTTAAAAAATTGCTCTTTTTTCAAACAACACAACATTCATTTTGGTACAGTCTGAAAGAACTACCAAATTTTGAAAACGTTTTATTTATTTAATTCTCTGAATGACAGTAACGGAGTGTTGTGGTCCCTGAAACAACTAGAAATGGTTGCATAATCACCTTTTCATGGCACATCGTTTCTGTAAATTAACAAAGAAATAAGCCAATAAAATAATTGAAAATGTGTTAAAATTATTATAGATTTTAAGAATGGGATGTAATGAGGTTTAAAATATTCATTCATTTTACTATATAGAAAATTATATTTTATAAAAACGGAAAGCAAAATTTGTTGCTGAATTTCACCGAGTCCTAACTAAATTATTTTAAGTATATTTTGCTGGACTTTGCAACGTGCATTTAAAATGCTGCATCACAGGTTTTACTTCTCTGAGAGCATGGAGCAAACAAAAATCCCTTGGTGAAGTGCACGGTCGTAGAAGAACAGGTCTGGACACTCGCCTATCTAACAATGTATTTTGCTTGACCCCGTTGTTGTTTTGCTGTAGTTCGTCAAGTTACCGAGAATGTCGTACTTTTTGGCGCTGTAAACCGGGCGGTCGGACTCAAACTCCGTCCACTTTTTTAAATTGTTAAATTTATAAAGTAAATAAAGATTGCTGGAGCATTTTCTTTAATTATTTAGCTG
>PNEQ01000884.1:24345-133655 GCA_003012365.1 Medauroidea extradentata
TATTTCATAAATTGATAAAAAATACGTTTTGATAAATTGTTTATCTTAGCGGAAAGGAAGTGGGCGGAGTTTAGTCCGACCGCCGTAACATCAGCGCCAATAAAACACAATATTCTCGGTAACTTGGTGAACTGCAGCCAAACAACAAGGGGGTCAAGTTTCCAGGCGAGTGTCCAGACCTGTTCTTCTACGGCCGTGGTGAAGTGCTACTTTTTGCCTACATGCCAGGCATTGCATTATTGTATCACCAACAGTTGTGTGCATTTTTCTTTTAACCTGTTCATTCTGTACTACTTGAATGCAACTTCAGAATATACAATTATATTTTAATGCACGTTTCTTTTTTTAAAACTGAAGTCAAAAGAAAGGTGATTAATTTGACCAGTTTTGAACAGACTTGAAGACGTTGGTAGAAGACTGCGAGTTCAAAGATATCGACGACTTACTCAGTGAATGTATTATGTTTGGGATACTGGATCGTGTGGCACAAGAAAAAGCACTTAAAATCAGTTTAGAACTGAGGAAATTGCATCAGCTCAGGCCACCCAGATAATGCAATCCAGTTAGTTAGACACTGTGTGCATGAGCATTGACGAAGCAAAATTCAAACACCACGATGCTCAGTAATCAAAATAAGGATGCATTTAGTAATTCCCAAAGTACGTCACAACACTGCACATTAAGGGTGCCGCCTACCTGCGCGTGAGAGGCTCAAAAGCGACAGAGCAATAAGGTCAACCTTGAAGTGCGCATTAATTGCTGTATCGCCTCAACGAGCAAAGCGTAGAACTAGTGTACAAGGTTCCTGCCAAACAGTTTTTACTATGGGACACTAAGCGGTGACCATATAATTTTATTGGTGGAAAGTCTGCAACTAAGTTCAGTGCAGGTCGCATTCTGAGTTTCACATACATCCCGTTAGTACATTTTGAGGTTAGGAAGTCTGAAATCCCAGTTTTTAACCATGTTGGAGGGATTAGAAACAGTGTTTTAATGAGTGTGGTGTCTTAACAATGAGGTTCAGACCTTGTCTGAAGTTAGTTTTCTGTTAGTACGTTGGCACAATGGACACATGTGGAATATTTTCGTAGAAAAAACCTGTTTACGAGCACACGGCAACATATTAGAAGCGTGGGGTAGGCAGCCGCCTTAACAGCACGTTTTATACACATGTCCAAACAAACTCCACATTAGTGTAAACCATTTTATCACTGAAATTTCATGTGAGGTACAACAGCCTACTGCCACTAGGCACGTTGCTCAGACTAGAACCAGTTTTCCATCCCATGCAAGAATGCCAGGGATGGATGCCTGGTGCTGATGTCCAAACCTGTTTGAGCCCTTAATGGTGTGGCTCTGTTTTAAGCCTCCCGCTGCACCTCACTTTGGTGATCTGTCAGAGGTTGGGGTGAAATCTTTCAAGACTCATCTGCAAAGGGTAATAAACAGGTGAACAGATCATAAGATACGAATAGCTGTATACTGTTTTAGTACAAGTAGAAGCCCTCTTAACTCAAGACTATTATGCCCCTTGAATGATTACCCCAATGATCATGTAGTTTTCACATCCAGTCCTTTTCTAACTACGAAGCCACTGGTCGTTGTACCACAGCTAGATCTCAGAGATGTTCACCTAAATCATTTGCAGCAATGACAATTTATTGAAAGATTGCACAGGATTCATGAAATAGACAGCATCAGGACTACCAGCATACTCTTCAGCAACAGCAAAAGTGATTTAAGCTAGGTTCTGGTCCTGCGTTACAGTAGCATGTGTTGGTAAAAGAGGATAAGCTCTCAACTCTACAGTTGCACATGGGTTGTGTGTCACAGCTCCACCCTGGAAACGATAGTGTGGCAAGAGTGGCCACAGTCCTTGCTCAAGTGTATAACTAAGACGTCCGGTTGTGAAACTCTGTCCATTGACATTTATGCTTTGAAATAGGATATTTGAAGGTGGGTGGTACGTTTAGACCTGTTCATTAAAACTTGTGATTGTGGACACGTGTAATTTTCAGTGCTTGTGACATCCGTTGATATTTAGACTCATTTCGAACTCCACGTGCAATTAACCTCAACATGTGACAGTTGGCAAAATAATTGTCTCAGTAGTTGGTCATTTTGTATTTCCAGCTGGAAGTCAATTGTTAGTTGATTGTCACGGCAGTAAGTAACTTGTGCGTGTGTATGGCCTTATAATTTGTATCACTGCTAATTTTTCTCATGCTGTCCATTATTTTTTGTCAGTGTATAAACAAGAAGCATATATTATATGCGTGCTAGGTGTGTGGGACATACCCTCCAGTTCTTGCTATTTGAGTGACGCAGTGTTTCCTTACTGAATGCTAAGTGAGAAGTAGAAGATAAGAGAGGCAGACAAGACTATGTATACAGCTGGCTAGCAGCTTGCGTGGTTGTCAAAATTATTGTGAAGGGTAAGGGATGAATGCTGTGAGTGAAACAAATGAGAGAATGAAGCATGGGGTGTCAGAATTGTGGCAAGAGAAGAGGGAAGACTGCCACATGCACATTCAATTAGACACAAGGGGGAAGCTCGTGGCCAGTGTCAGCATTATAAAGGGAGAGCAAAGCATGCAGTAGTTTTCCAGATAACATTGCCGTTTGCTCTGACCTTGCCTTGCTTTACCAGAGTATTCACAGTGGTGTAGAGAGTTACAGTGACCCTGGAGTGTAGGTGACATGTGTTTGTTGGCTATTGTGTTTTCGAGACAGGACAAGATCCCCATTCAACACATTGTTGTAGATTTACTTTAATTATATTTGAACTTTGATGTTAATCATATTAAGTTGACAAGGGGGAAACTGTAACTGTAAAGCATACAACTACCAGACCCAGTTTCGGAGCATAAAGCCACGGAAGGCCAGTATTTGCGACTTATTTCTGTTTTGTAGTGTGAATGTGTTGAATGACAAGGTGTGCTAAATAGAATTTTGCTTTCCTCTAAAAATCAGTCTAGAATTAATAATTAATATTTTCAAATTTATATCAGAGAAAATTACCAAGTACTTCATTGACGCGATGTTTGCAGGTATACTGTTTCTTTTTTTTATACATTTTATGTCAGATTTTCTTGTAATAAGCATGTCAATTATTATAAAACTGCTTTATATGCATAATAAACGTACAATGGTTTGCTTGATGTGTAATGATAGAGAAAAATTCCAAATGGTGCTAGTTACATCTTTCACAAAAATCTCATTTAGATAATGGCAGTTTCAAAGGCTGTATGAGATATGTTAACTTGGTTTTAAAAATAAGTAGCTTAAGAAAAAAGTATACCTACTGTGTGTGTTCAGGAGACGCCAGTGCAAACAACTGGTGTAAGCAAAACTTATGAGTACACTGGTCACCTGAATTATGCAATTAAATTCAAGTGCAAATTAATACATTACCTATAATATGACATTCTCTATTCTGACTTTCTGAATATATTTACAAGAATAGAATGGGATGCACCATTATAGTGGAGCACCCAGTATCCAGAATGGTTGGGACTTCAACTATTTCGGATAGTATGAGTTCACTAATAGCCCCACTAATTAAAAAAAAAACCAAAGTTTGTGAACAAACTGTAGCTGAGCTTAGATGAAGCAACACCGCACACCCGAACGGCCGCTACTATGCTTGGCAACATAATAGTTTGGAGGGGGTAGGGTGTTGACAGCTGCATCCGGTAGTGTGTAATGACCTTGCTACGGGTGTGCTTGAACTACTACGGCCGGCGCTGGCAGATAAGTTAGCGTGTGAGTCAGCGCTATCGGTGTCACCTCCTAATCTCTTTTACTTTCCTCGGCCCACTGGCCTCCACACCCTCATGCTGGGAAGCGCCAAATTATCTGCCGGGCATATTGTAGTACGTAACCTTGCAAATGGCACGCAACAGCTACGCGACTCTGAAAACAATTAGTTTATGCTGAAGCAAGCTAACATAAGAGAGACGTTTGACTTAAAAAAAAAAAAAAAACTTGTGTTACAATTACGTAAATTACACACAGTACGTACAGTAGCCATATTCACATGTCGCATAAATAAATATAAAATTATTAACACTTGTTATAGTTAGGTACATTATCTACAACACTTACAGTGACTCACTGTAGGCTACACATGTCCCGCAGATAAAAAAGAAAATATAATGTCTTAACACTTACATAAACTGCATGAAAATATCAATGTATAGTGTCCCACTGTATCTGTGAGTAAACAAAGTCACATTAATTTAAAGTCACATAAGTAAAAAACAAATTAAAGGCCTAATTAAAATGCCATACTATGTCTAATAAAGGAAAATTAAAGCTAATCATTGTCACTCTGAACGTAATTGTTTATGCATGTGCCACTTGTGCCCCATGTTGGAATATCTTCGTTCTCACTCGTAGTTGAAGCAGGGATGGAAACAGGAGCTTTTTTGAACATGTCACTTATGTGTTGTAGCAGCACACGTTTGTGCCTTTCTTCTGTACAGCTGTTCATGAAGCATATACAAATGCATTATTTGACGGTCGATGATGTAACTTCGTTGCTCTAGGCCAGCTGTTAGTCGTTCAATGTGGTGAAGGCACTCATTCTGTGTGATTTTCTCCTTTGGTTCATCTTCATTGCTACTGTTTTCATCATTTCCATTGTCTTTGTTATTTTTTACAGAGTACAATATCTCTTGACCGGAAAAGTGATGCACCACGGGAAGAGTATCATCCACACATAACCATTGTACAATGTTTTGTTCTTGCAATTGTACGTCCCTTAGTTCTGGATTTGTTACATTCTTGGCGTACAACAGCAGTTTGTTCAAACAGCAAGGAAAAAGAATTTATTTTTTTAGTTTTTGTTTGTACAATGCACATCACCTGATTGAACGAAGTTAGGCTGCATGTCTCTGTAAGCCTTTTGGAAAGTACACCTTTGTTCCACAAGCCCAGCCATCTTCGACACCAGTCGCAGTGAGAACTTGTATGACAGAGTAGAGAGCGCGAATGAAGTCTGTACCTACCTGTAATTCCCATGGTTGTACAAATTGATATATTTTTTAGACTCAGCATTAAAATTTAGGTATGTGAATTCCTTTACATCAGATCAGGTGGCCCTTAGGGCACCAGGGTATAGTTTGCACCTCCATTTATTAATTTTCATAAGATGTGAAAAATTTTTGTGTGAAATTTTTCTCTAAAACTCAATGCCACCTTGGGTTGTAATGATTGTGGAATATTTTTTGGGAAATCAATTCTGTTGTAAAAATGATATATGTACATGGACACAATTTTAACATCTACCTTCAATTTGAAATGCCTAAAAAACCTTACAGTATATATCCACTTTAATCACCTATCACTTGTGGGTGATGGGAGTGACTAACCAAAAACAGCATTTAAAAGAAATTTAAGTGTAAAAATTAATAATCTACATGTTCTATTTTGGACCTGTGACATATGTCTACCAAAATAACAGTAAAATGTGTGTTTTGTAGATCAGTGATGATGTTCAAATTTATCTTACAGTAAGGTAGGCTTACATTATTCTTGTAATTTACTTTAAAATGATTGACAGTGTAAAGAAGGATAGAACATTTAGGTTGATTTGAAGATTAGTTACAATAATAAAAATGTAACATGTAACCAGCACTTGATTTATTGCTAAAAACATCTGGTACATTACAGAGAAAATAAGGAATCAAATAACTGTTATTTTAATGAAATTAAAAATGTAACTATGGGTGAATGTAACTAAAAAAAAAGAAGTTAGCAAAATTGGCAACAGTATTAGAGAACAGGAACATTGAAAACATTATTACAGGACAGTGTAATAACATTGAAAATATTAATACAGAATAATGTAACTGTGATGACTGAGTATGCTGATAAACTTGGCACAACGTTGTGGCACGAATGTGGTAAACAGTTGATGGGGAATGTCTGCAAGTTACTTTGTAAGTGGCGGTAATAAAGATGTATGACAATAACAGAGGCGTGTAATTACACTGGCAATGAGTACAGGATTCTTAGAAGTATGAAGAATTGCTAAAGCCAGTTAGGAGAATGGCAGCAATCGGGAAAGTAGGCAAGTTCTGCCCACAGGACGAAACAATCACATTGTATATATTTACATTAAAGCATTATTTCACAGCTAACCAGATAAAGGGCGATAATAAGGTGTCAGTGTTAATTAAAGATATTGGGCCGAAAATGCTGTCGAAACTAAGTGATCTAGTGTCACCAGAAGGGGTGGATTCAAAGTCATATGATGAGTTAGTTAAGGTGTTGGTGGAACATTATACGCCATTAAAAATTGTGGTTGCAGTACGTTATGTGTTTTATAGAAAGGTACAGCAAAGCGGAGAATCAATCACTGACTTTGTGGTAGCGATAAAGCAATTGGCGACCACATGTAAATTTGGCACATTTTTACCAGAAGCCCTAAGGGATAAGTTGGTAGTCGGGAGTGCTGACGAACGCATTCTGCAGGGACTGCTGGCCAAAGATTTGCCTTCTGAAGAAGATTACAAACTGGCCATTCGACTAGAGCAAGCCGACTGTCAGAAGAATGCCACGGAATTTGGGCATAGGGTATCCAGTGAGATAGTGAGGTTAAGTTTCTCAGACAGGCAGGCAGAAATGGGAAGGAGCCAACAGAGTAAATGTTTTCATTTTGGGAGGAACTGACATGTTGCGAATGGGTGCCCGTATAAGAGGGCTACATGTTATAACTGTGAGCGAGTGCGTCATTTGGCAAAACAGTGTAAGAGCAGAAACAAGAAGCTGCTGAAGTCAACCTCACAACAGGTACATCAGGTAGGCCTAACATCTAGAGAGAAGGGCGATTATGCAGTCGAGGACGATATATTTGAAATGGCAGGTGATGAGTACTCACTATATTCCATGTTTAATATGAAAACATGTACAAGTGTCAAAGGTTACCAAGTTCAGCTTAAAACTGAGGTTCAACCATTCATAATGAAGCTGTAAACAGGTGCGGCTGTGAGCGTAATATCAAAAAATTTGTATTAGCAGAACCTGGAACACCTTAAGAACAGTCTGGCTATAATTCAGTTGAAAGCGTATGGTGGCCAAAGGTCAGTTGCTCGTAGAAGTGGCCTACAATGAATGAGTAAGGCGGCTACCATGGTCGGTTATGAAACAAGTTGGGAGTGATATGCCAGCGTTAATTGGACGGAATTTGTTGGAGCAGTTTAAGTTAGACTGGCATTCACTTTGTAAGATAGATGTAAGCAACTCGAACAGAGAAAGAGTAGTCAGCCAATTAACACATAAATATGCAGAAGAGTTTGGGAAAGGGGTAGGCACCATTAAGGGTCATATAGCATCGCTCCATTTGAAGTCAGGGGCTATGCTAAAGTTGTGCAAGGCCAGGTCGGTACACGCTGTTTACTCACATTACTTCAACCAACATGTTATGCCCGCAACCGTATTTTGAAAGGTTTGAAGAAGATTTAGGTCTTTTCCAGCCGTTGAAACAATTACCTGCGCGCATAAATGGATTAACGAGATTGGCTGTGTGTCGCGCATGAATGGATTAACGAAACTTTTTTCTTGGATAAATAATACATCCGTAAATTTTTTATTATTTGTGTTTTTAGATTTTTAGATTATTAGCACATACACCCTAATCATTAATCTCAATGATCAAGAGTCTACTGTGCTAAATTGATTCTTTTCAGTGCAGGAGTGAAATTGACCTTCTTTCTTTCTACTGAGATCTAAGAAAGGAGAAAAGTGGATTATCCGCGATTTTGAAATGTCTGACGCATCGGCCCCCTCCATTAGTGCGGATAATTGAGAGTTGACTATATATACAGTATGTATATACAAAGTATCAGTAACAAGAAAATAGAAAGATTCCATATACTGGGGGAGGTGTAGTTTCTACTAAAATGCATGACAGCACAGCAAAGATAGTTACCACTAACATATACAAGCAAGTTATTGAAAAAGTCCAAAAGTAATATTATAGAGCTTACCAAATTACATTGGTCATTGTAAGAACCAACAGAATCACAGTTGCATGGCTCGCAACCAGTACCACTTGCTATCTTCCAGTGATTTTCAGCACACTCATCACAGTTTAGTCCAATAACATTTGGAAGACAAGGACACTGCCCTGTCTCCCGGTTACATGGTCCAGAACTCTTGTTCGTCCCCAAGAGATCACACACACATTCTAAAATAAGGAAAAAATATTTAAGTTACTGAAAATATTTCAATTATAAACAAAAAAAATTGCTAAAATAAATACTACTGACATGCATCGTCACAATACTAACAGTTTCACTCTAAACAAATCTAATTAGGTAGCTTTAGGTATGGTAAAAAAATTAGGCTTTACATCTCATTTACAGCGAAGTCTTTACAAATAATGGTATATACAACTTGACATAATGTAAAGAATTAAGAGAGAAATCAGTCGTGGGAGATTTTGGAAAACCATGATAAATCATAATTGGCCTGTGCCCAGAACTAAACCTGCATCCTCCTGTGAAACATTGGGCCTACATGGTATGTTATTATATTTTAAATTATTTAGGCTTGTCTGCAATTGGCCACACAAATTTCTGTAAGGCAGCACAACCACCGCTGCAATACTGGTGCTGTAAATAGTACTAAAATGAAAATTGTTAAGCATAATTTAAAGTTTCTATAAGGATAAAGAGAGTGTGAAGGGTTACAAATGGTTTTATAGGTTAAAATATTTTAATTGAATCAGCTGTTTTGAAAAGGGTTTCAATCACCACTATAAAAGACTGAAACATTTTTATAATGACTGATCGAATTCTAAATTACATATTACAATAACTACTACTAGACAGGAACAACGAACTCTAAAAAAAATAATTGGTGGATTTGTATTAGGGAAAGGAAAAGGGGTAGAATACTGTAACATATAGTTTCTCTATGTTACGAAAGTTGGTAAAATTTTCTTATGTTTGTTGTTTAAACTGCTTGAAGCAGTAAATGTTTATATCTTTGGAAGCTAATACCCCGAGCTATAATTTAATTTAATTTGCATTTGTCTTTGAGTTAATCAGTTTATTTTATGCTCAGTGCAAAATTGTAAAAGCTTCCACAAATTTAACTATATCTAGACATATATTTTCTTCCTTCAGTGTAGGATATTTATTTACTCCGACAAAGATATCGATAGGTGGGGAACGTTTTGTAGAGAGCTGATAGTTATGTCAACGAGGAGGAAAGAGTATTGTAGACTAAGGAAAGGAACGGTCTTCAAAATAATTGGAAATATATGGAAGAAAAATTATCACCTTTGACGGGATTTGATACTGTTTGTGAATGTAATCAACTAAGTACAATGAATACTGTAATTCAATTCACTGTGATGGTCTTAAGAAGCCTCAAGACAGGAAATATCAAGTTTATTTATGACATAAGAATATTTCGTCAAGAGATTGGATTTCGCGACGTCCGGGAGGAAAAGGTTTCGATACCCAGAGCGAAATCATCGCCTCGAGGGGTCCGAGGAGACGTCTGGAGTGGAGGTCGTCGTCCAGCTTGGTTCTATAGCCTAGTGAGGGCTTCTCTTACTATGCTGTTCCTGGTCACCTGCCAGATCTCGTTACCCACATCGGGAGATGTTTGTTAGCAAGAAAACTACCGGTAAGGTCAACTGCACCGACTTCAAAGGGGCATACACCACGGCAACTCACGTAAAAAATATACTCACCGATATCGAGTATTTAATTATTAGTGCTACACAACACCACCCATAGTAGAACCCTGAAGATCTGAAGAGTTCATCATTGGTATTTGCAAGATGTCATAAGAAAACCTATGATAAATATCGCATGAGTTGCAGTGTTGTATCCCTTATCTATCAGTAGTTTGATAGGGTGTACCGTCAGATCACTCACCCAATTATCATGATACTAAGTTTCACAATATTTTTTTTTTTTTAAATTTTCATTTGCACACCTTGACATCAAGTTAATTTAGAGTTAATTTGCGGAAGCTAAATTTCTATCAGCATAACTATTGCATCACACACTTTACCAGCTAAATAAACAGTAACTTCTACAATTCAAATTTGTTTCTTTAACCCACACTTACAGTTTACTTGGTTGATGGTGCTGGCCCTTTTACACAACACATCACATACAAAAGAACCCCTTTAAATTATGTGTTTGTTTATACAGATGTCACATACTTAAAATGGTAGCCCAACTCGTGGGGCTCGAAAAAGCACAGAAAATATGCTAGAATCAAGTAAACAAAAGTAGATGTGTCGAGGATAACAAAGTGTTATTCTAACTGCTTATTGGCTGCTTAACTGCTTTTTCATCAACACAATGGCTGATCAGAACACGAAGATACAACACGTAGATGAAGTGATTGACGAGGTCGTAGCACAGTACTCTGCAGACAGCGACACTTCTTTGATTGAAGATACTGCGAGATCAGAAGCCAAGCTAAACGACACATCTAGCATGCTGCAGGTGATAATGGCACAAATTAGACAAATTCAGTCTAATGTGCAAACAAATCAGTCTAGTCTAGAAGCTAACCAGGTTAGGTTAGAAGCTAACCAGATTAAGTTAGAAGCTAGTCAAGCTAGATTAGATGCAAAAATACAAGACAGTCATAATGGGTTTAAAGAAGGTCAAGAAATGCTTAAAGTGGAGTTGTAAACCACATTATTAAAATACCAAGCAATTTTATGGGAGGAAATTGAAACAGTAAGAAATGATATTGGTGTGGAACTCAACCAAGTTTTCAGTAGTAGGGACGCAAAAATGGGGTAAAGGTTGGCAAACATGGAATCGCGCTTAGAGAAAACAGAAATTGCTACGAGTAAATGCTTGTCTGTTATACAGAAAACCGTGCATGAAGCTAATGCTAGGTTCGAAAGTGTAGAAACGCAACTGAGAGAAGTAGTAACTCAAATCGAGGAACAAAAAGCAGAAGTACAACAAACCGTGGAAAATTTGCACCAGTTTAATAAGGTAGAATTTGAAAAATTGTCAGATCAATTTGAAAAGTAATTGTCTCGTAAACTCGAACAAGTTAAAGTGACATCACATGAAAATAGCATTAGTTTTGACGAACTGGCTGAACGGTTCAAACATCAAACAGTAACGAAAGATAAGCCATGCAATCTAGAGCAGGTTTCTACTCATGAAAATTGCGGTTTGAAAACAGGACATGGTTTTTCTGGCAAAACTATTAGCGAAATCCACCCTAAGATAACAACTCAGGCGGCTGGTGAAATACCACAGGCAATGAACATAGCTGCTTTATTGCATCATCCCGTTCAACAACTGAGCCGGTCAATTACGAGATTTTCAAATCACGATAGTGAAAACACTATCACTTTCCTAAAAAACTTTCCGGAATATACAGAGACTTTTAATCTCACAGAAAATGAGAGTATTTGTTACCTAAGTTTCTCCTTCAAAAGTTCTGCTGAATATTGGTAGGAAGTAGAAAAGGCGAACACCAGAACATACGCAGATTTCCGCGAGAAATTTATTAAACAGATTTGGGGACAGCGAACTCAAGGCCTTGTACGAGCTTTGTTGAATTCAGAAAAGTATGACCCAAAAGGACTAAAGGGCATAGACGAACATATTAGCTCTATTTATGAGCGTAGCAGACACCTTACTCCAGAAATGATGGAAACAGAACTCATGTCCATGCTAACCGCTCAAATGCCTACATCCTACCAGATAGCACTAGTCGGTAAATATGGTATAACTCTGACGGAATTCAGAGAACAACAGGTCATGTTAGAAAAGCTTGAGAGACAATTAAAACAGCAATCTTGGGATAACCATCGTGAACGAACGCTGCATATAGTGGTTCCCAAGGTGGTGATAAATATCGCACGAAAGAAAGTGATAAACATGTTTGACAGGTTAACTCATTTAACACGCATCGCGACCACAAATCCAATGACGGGGCTAATAATGGACATCGTTCTGAGCCGACAAGCCTGAGGAAGATTTGGAGAAATAAGAAATTTAATTACTACTGTAAACGAAATCGTCAGGATAACTCGGAGAAAAGAAACACGTCGAGGTCCAGATCCAGATCCGGGGAACGCGTCAACGAAGAAAAAACTAGGGAGAAACACAGTAAACACAGGAGTTCGTCGCGAGTACAAAATAGTAGAAAATCAACGTCACCCGAAAAACTAAAAAACCAGGGATATTTCGATTGTCAAAAACCTCTCGATCCCAGTGCTCCAGCATTTGAGGGCGAGTTCGACGACGGGATGAAGGCAAGTTCCTCGTCGTTAAAGAAAAGAAGTTTAAACTAGATTTGATTGGCGATGAAGTTCTCCGATCGTAGGTCGGTTGTTTGTCGGCACTTCAAGAGGCATGCATGGGAAAATTAATTTGCAGTATACACAGAGAAAGAGAAGGTATAAAATCCACGTATATTGAACACGAAATTTGCCAAGCACACGAAATGGCGGCTTTGCAATTTGATGCGCCAAAGAGAAATTATGACGATTTGTTTAAATTAAACACGATACTGTGCAGTGATAAAGGCAGAGAATTTCTTATGCGAGAAACGGAAGACATAGAGGAGGCAAAATATCAAGTTATGTGTCCCGAACTAAACCTAAATATCTATGGTCAACCGAGACCCACCTTATTCGATAGTGGAGTCAAAATATTGTGTGTTTCCGAAGAAACAGTTGAACACCTTATTAAGACGGGTGCTAATTTGCCGATTATACCTGTTTCAAAGGTAAACGTCATTGAAGTAACATCAAAATCTAGTCCTATAATTACTCGCCAAACTGTTTTATCGATACGAGGTCTTGGAGAACCCAAGCAGGTGACTGTATTGATAGTTAAGGGATTATCACGTCCGGTAATACTGTCAGCAGATTTTCTGACCCATTATAAAATAATATTGAATTTAGACAACAAAGGGCCTAACCCCATCCAATTTATCCATAAATGTGAAAGAGTGTTAAATTCATTTGGTGGAGGGGTCAGATGAGGAGAAAGTACAACTCTTCGTGAGTAGGTTATGGGGTGATGCTGCTCAATGTGCTAGCTGGAAGGAGACAGAATGGGCAAATTTTGCAGAAGTAAAGGGAGCATATTTAAAAAAATATTGGGGAATTTATGTTTACGACAATTTCCTTCAGTATGTTTTTTCAGGTAAGTACAGGCAGCAGAGTGGGCCTATGGCTAATTATGTGCAACAGTTGTATTTGCAGACTATGAGTATTTAGATCAGTGAATTTCAGAGGAGAGATTTATTTCAAATGTCACACATCATTTGCCATTGCATGTTCAAGATTGTATTCTGAGAAGCAAGCCTAAGAGTGTTGAAGATGTAATTACTTTGCTATATGCTATTGATAAGAGGAATGAAAGGAACTAGGGGTTGAGGAAGAGAGAACGGGGTAATAGAGATCAACGTCAAGGAAATGGTCAGGGTCAGGATGAAATGGGAAACAAGAGGATGCGAACAGGGGGAGAGGGGTAGGAAATCAGGAAAACAGAAAGAGGGGAAAGGCGGTAGAATTAAGAGGGAATTTAAATAAGGAGGGAATAGGTTGAGAGAAAATGAGCAGGATTTAAACATATAGGAAGAGAGGATTGTGCCCCAAATACCTCCTTCAATAGCATAGAGGGGACTAGCCACTGTTGTGGGATACTTCACATCAGTTAGAAAAATCTACATTATGATGGTGAATTACAGTCAGAACCTGAAATTTTACTCGAAGAAATTCAATCTGAGGCACAAATAGTACATGGAAAAAGAGGTTTATGTCCTCATATAAAAGGGTATTTAATATCTTCAGGAACAATTTTGCAAATGCTTGTTGATTCCAGTGGTGAAATAACTGCTATGTCTGAAGAATGTTTAAAAAATCTAGAAATTTGTGGGTTAAAAGTAATTGAAACATTACCAGTATCTAATGTCTGTGGTAGGCGCTACAGGAGCTCGAAATAGAATGTAATGAAACTAATTATTTTGGAAAATAATATTACAGGGAAAAAAATGTGGGTAACATTTTTAGTTGTAAAAGATTTAAGTGTTGATATTGTGTTAGGAGTTGCAGGAAAAGGGAGTTGTTATTAATTATGCACAGAAGTTTGTAGAAGTTGTAGGAGAGGAGATTCTCTGTGGGAGAAAGAGTAATTTGACATTTTCGTGTAATTTGAGAACTATTGTTGAGAAAAATAAAAGAATGAATTGTGTTACCATTTTCTAGAAAAAAAGTTATGCACTCAGGAGGAATTGGGGAAGGTAAATTTGCAACGGAGTACCAGTGAGAAAAAAGAAATAATGAAAGGAATTGTAGAGACAGAACATGGGGCATTTGCCTATTTTGCAAGACTAAATTGTATGTATGAGTGTACACTTTAAGTGAGGGAATACAGACCATTTCTTTAAAGGACATATCCTAATGCACATACTTTGCAGCCTGCAGTAGAACAGGAGATTCAAAATATGACTGATCTTGACATTACTGAGAGGCATAGTTCAGAATTTTAAAAACATATTGTTGTGATGAAGAACACAACAGGGGGGGGGGGAGTGTTACTATGTGTCTTGATGCTTGTCGGTTAAACAAAATTATAGTACCAAATCGGGAATCACAGAAGCCAATGAATTAACTACATTGAAACCCCTCAATTCGGAACTAATTGTGAATGCAGCCTGTTCGGATTTCAATTTGTTTGGATCAGCAGAAAACTGTCAATAATATAATAATGATTCCTCGTTACGGTATAGGACTGTACATTGAGCGACACAGGCTGATTTTGGCGCGTGACGAGTAAGGTAAGTGACCTTGACTGGCGAGCAGGTGGTGGGAGGGCAGGTCATTTTCCAATCCTGGATGATACATGTACAGACACATTTACACATTGTTATGTATGATAACTGTACTTCTTTGTTAATTTTGAACTATTAAAAATAAGGTTACAATATAGAATATACATAGTTGTTTTATGACTATTCGTGTGTGTCTGTCAAAAAATATCTTGTTCTGACTCGTTCGGATTTCCTGGGATTTCGGATTTCCGGGGTTCGGATTTGAGGGGTTTCACTGTATTGCAAAAATTTGAAGGATGTAAATATTTCTCAAAAATTGATCTAGTAGCTTCTTATTGGCAAAAATACCTTTAGGTAAGTCTTCTAGGCATTATACAGCTTTTTAAACCAAGGCAAAACATACTGTATTATAAGGTACAATTTGGTTTGAATGTTTCATTTAGTCATTTCATTTGGGGTCTAGAAGATGTATTAGGGTGTAGAGATTTTGGAACAAATTACTGTGTATGTAGATGATATTCGTATTGCAACAAAAGCTTTCACAGAACATTGTGAACTCTTACAAAGGGTAGTATAAAAACTTCAAGCAGGGGGAATGACAACTATCACAGCTAAGTGAGAATTCTTAAAAGAATAAATTAAATTTTTATAAAATTTTTAATTACTGAAGAGATCAGAGCAGATCTTAGTAGAATACACGCTATTAGAGAATATCCATATCCAGCAACCCGTAAACAGTTAGCAAGGTTATTGCGATTTTTTAATTATTTTAATAAGTACATTCAAAATTTCAACAGTACACCTTTGAGGGTACTATTGCAAAAGTGTCAGCAGAGCTTAAAATGGGGGAAAGAACAAGAAGAAGACATTGATAAATAAAATATGGAATTAGGGCGGTAAATTTTGTTACATTATGTCAATTTGGACCAGACCTTTTTACTGCATGTGCTGCTTCTGAGGAAGCTATATGGGCTATGTTATTTCAGGTAAACCAGGAAGGAGAACCAGTACCTATTAGCTTTGCTAGTAGAGCTCAAAATGAAGCTGAAACCCGGTATGTAATTACTGAAAAGGAATTATTGAGTATTGTGTTTCCTAGCTCTAAGTTAAAAATTTACATTTATGGTAGAGACAATACTGTACTGACCGACCATCAGGCTTTGTGCCATTTGCAGTAATTTGAACTGCTTCATGGTAGGATTTCTCGTTGGATACTTGCATTACAAGCATACCATCTTAGTATTGAACATATCCCAGGTAAGACTCAGGTCGTCGCTGAAGCATTGTCAAGGAGTAGGATGGACATTGCCACAGCTCCAGCCAGAGAATTTCAAACTAGAAGTCTAAGTGAATGTCTGGAAAAAGTGGATCAATGGCTTAGGATAAGTGCAAAAAGGTTAAAGGTTGAAAGTTTGCAAGATTCTAGATTGAGTAAAGTAATTCCAGAATTATATTCAGACCATTCCCATTGTAGGAATATGATTCAGGAAAATTTTCAGAAAAGGGGAGGATATTTATTTCAGAATGTTAGCCATGTGGGTTAAAAGTGGGTAGTATGTATAACAGAGACTTTAAGAGAGGATATAAGTAGTGGTATGCATATTGAATGGGGACAGTTTGGAGTAACTAAACAGCAGAGTACACTCAAAGATTTTATATTTTAAGAGATATGCATAGAATTGTGTCAAAAGTAATATTAGTAAATGCTTATTATGAACAAAAACAAAAAAACCAAACAAAAAATGACAAGGTATCTTGGGACATGTATTGGTTACTAAGCCTTTAGAAGTAGTTTGCACTGATTTATTTGGCCCATTACCAAAAGGCAAAGGTGGCGTAAAATATCTTATTGTATTAGTTTATGTATTTTCCAAATTTTGTAACTGTATCCTATCAAAACGGCAACTGTCCAAGTAATAAATGAGAAGGTAATGGATCATTATGTACTTGAAATAGGATTACCAATAAATATTATATCTGATAATGGACCACAAGTCAGAAGAATTGATAAGTAGAAAACTCTAATAGATGTGTTAGGTATTGAGTTAGGTTACATTGCAGCAATTCCAGTAGAACATGTTATGAGAGAGTTAGGTATACTCTTTCGGTTGTTTTGTCGTGAATATCACAGCAAATGGACTATTACAATGGGGGAAGTAGAAAGACTTACTTACTGTCTTTGGCATGAAAGTACAGGCGCTACCCCCATATAAATCCTACGCAAAGGAAAATCAGAAACTGTGTTAAGAAAATTTGTGATTTATCACAATGACATTGTCAATAAGGAAGATTTCGACAAGGTACAGAAAAGGTTGAAACTAAAGGCTAGTCAGAGAAGTGTTCAAAGTGTAATTTTAAAGTAGGGTATTAAGTTTTAATTGCTACTCATTACCATTCATCCCAGTTGGGTATTAATATAAAGATGTTTTTCAAGTTGTATTCAGGGCCACATTATATTGAGAAGATTGAAGGAAATAATGTCTATCGAGTGAATAGTACCAATTAGCATATTACTTTGTTAAGGTCCTGGAAGAAGTGTAATGACAGTGGTGTAAGTGAACAGTTGTCTAAACATACTTAATATATGTTTATTTCTTTAATGAGGTCTACATTGATGTTCTTTAGTGATGTTAACGTAAATGATGGTAAAATGTTTTGGAGAAGTTGTTTAGTCAACAGGAGCATTATATTATTTTGTTGACCGAGGTAGGAGGTTTTGAGATTGGAGTGGACATAAAGCAGTCTGCCCTAGTTGAAGTACAGAATGTCTATAATTTCAAAATTAAAATATAAAGTGTGAACAAAAGATTTTCAGCAGCATATAAAATTAGTTATGTTGGTATAGAAAAAGGGAGAAACAAAAGAACTGTGTACAGGTATATGGTAAGGTAATTTTCTCTTGGGATGGAGTGATACATGTGGGTTTTACTATATAGTATTTTGCTATAATTATGTTTGTTCTAAATGTTGGACTAAGTGATTTCAGTTATGTTACTAATGTTTTGAATTGTACAGAAAAACATTTATGATACAAAATAATTTGCTACTGATTTATATTTATAGCTTTATGTGTTTCACATATCCAGCGACAGGTTAAAATGCTATACTGTGTTTGCTGTATTGTGTTTTTGGGCCAGTGTCATGTTTTCATAGGAATTACTGAACTTGAAAAAAAACTTGGGATTTTTTCCAGCATTTGGTTGGTAATGTAGAATTGCAAAATTTTGCTACTGTTTGATATTTTTTATGTAAATTAAATTCAAGCAGGTATTATAATTTGTCTTTTGTAATGTTTTAACTAAATATTTTATTTTTAGTGAACTCAGCCTGGGAAAAAAGGAAAGTAGAAAAGATGCAGTTGCGAATTGTAACAGTATAGAATAATCTAGAACTCAAATACGGTATAAACAATAATGGCCAGTTAGCCTTGGGTGGGGATAACATTAGGTTTATTTTGCATTTTGGTTTTTTCAGCTAGTTTTTTACTTTGTTACTGGGTTTATATGCCATATTTTTTCTTTAGGCTCTAGTGGGGTTGGTGGTATTGAAACCATGTGACGTCAGCCCACCAATATGTGTGTGGTATGGGGTAACGTGTGTGACCCCTTCTAGAGAGTTTTGCCTCCGCCATTTGCAGAAACATTCCAGACACAGGCGAGTGCGGTTGTCAGATGGCAGCAGCCCCAATTCTTTATGATTTAGATTCAGGAGTGGCAAACTTCACATGTATGGACAGCCCCGGGGCCTTTTCTTCACTTCAATTCGTTTCGGACACATTTTCTGGTCTCTCCAGCCAAATTTTTCTGCCCATACACATAAGCAGTAAGGTGTGATTTTGCTTCTTTGTTTTTTCAATCCTTGTGGACTTGTACTGTGTTTTTATACTGACTTTTTTCAGTAAACCAGGTTCACAGCAAAGGATAGCAATTATGCAGACATTACTGTAAAAGTAATTTAAATAATCCCGGTATTTTGTTTGGTGACGTCAAGATTAATTTCTGGTCGAAAACCCCTGAGTCAATTCCTGTAACAGTGTTAACTTTTTTGAGATAAGTGACAGGAATGCAGAAGAAGATTGAAGGGATTGCAGTGGGTCAAGAGACCTTTGTACATTCTCGAACCCCTAACTAAGTGTCTGACCTGGAGGGCTAATGTGCAGCAAGATTTAACATAGGGCTAGATCACTAAAGGCTGGACTACCCAAGTATTCTGTATTGAAAAAAAGCTGTATTTAAGGTTTAAAATTATGTGCAATTGTTAAAACAATTTACTACAATCATGAGCTATTTCTTGCACATCCTGTAATAAATAAAAAATAAATAAATATGACTCACAACACAATATAATGAGTAACGCTCATGGAAGTGAAGGGAGTTCAATTTAATTTATATGTTTTAAAATCCATTACAAAATATTTATATAAGTTCTTGAAAAGAAATTCAGAATTTTTAAATTTTTTGGATCTTTTATCTACTTCCAAAAATACAAAAATATTTTGCACTGTATTTTAAACCTTGTCAAGTAGTGGCCTGTGACATGTATTTTCCATGTGAATTTTTTCATTTTTTTGTGTTCATTGGTTTTTGCAGCTTATAAGAACGAAAAACATGCATATTTTGACTGTGAGGTGCCACTATGGGAAAACTAGATGAGCAAAATTTTTCTTGTGACAGGAAAATGTACTTGCAAGTAAAGTCTACAAAAGGTACTCACAAGTAATGTCTACAAAAGTAACACTATTTTATACAAATACTGCATAATCTCACTATTACAAGTATAGGATATTACAAGACATCCACAATTACAGTATTTTGCAGTGCATCATCAGTTTATGTATGTAGTTCATTACAAAAATGTTTGGTAATTATGAGTGATATCGTTATGAGCACTTTCATAGATACAAGAGTTTCAGAAACGTCAACATACTGACAAATTTTTTTTTAAAATTATAAGTATACATAATAAATACCAGCGCATGTGAGAATTACAGATTATCGACGTACAGTGCACAGCGTGAGATATACGGCAATGGCGGGAATCCTGTTGCATCTGGCAATGCTGTCATGACTTGCTCGGCCTCAATTATTATAGATGCCATCTTGGTACTGCACGAAAACGAATGTGGCCCTTTGAGTACGCAGCATCGCTTGCATACACCTTGTTTTTATTGTGATAACTGCACTGCACAATCAGTTTTAAACTCACTATTTCAATTTCTTTATTGTGTACAATAAGTCCCCAATTGACATAGTACCGATTTATGTTGTTTCAGATTAACGTCGCTAATGTTTGAGTACCCATGTTTCAATTTAAGTAATCTCCGATTCAGAAAAAACATGGTTTAAGATTCCAGTGCTTTTTATTTTTATGAAAACACTGTCCAAAAATCGTAATATGTTTTGTGTTTAATTTGTGCTACGTAGTGTAAGTTACACGCGCGTTGCCCTATAATGTCATACATTGCGACAAATGCTTCCTGCCCTCCACCTGGTGATGCAATACTACTCTCCCGCCCACATCGCTAGCGCGACAAAGTCTTATCTCCATCTTGAGACGATGCAGCAGGTTCCCGTTCTCCTCTCCAAATAGCCCTTGGCCCTGCTTCAGTCACTGGATGACATTGCATTGGGTAGTGAAGGCCGGGATTACAATGTCTTCATGTTCACTTTAATTTAACTTTCATGTAAACAGGAAACATCTTGACAAGTGCATCTGAATAGGCAGTATCATGATCGCCCCACTTTATACGTACGTTAACATTCACGTAACGAAAAGCTTGTCGATGTCAAGCTTTTAAGTTAAAGTGATAAGTGAAGCTATACCATGCGGTCAGCTCGGCAAATCACATTTTGGAGGAATTAATGTCTTCTAATGTGTCATGTTATCTTTGACTATTAATTTCAAGGCTCTCTCACGACGTTTTTCACTGCCTGCTTGCAGCTTACATGAAGGATCATTGTTATATGGCACCTCAACTGATTACGTATTACATACACATGAACATGATAAAGATGTAAGAGATACATGAACGTGAAGTCCTTGTAATGGCAGCCTTATAAATGTGCCACTGTTTCAGTTTACATTACTGCGCTTTGAACGTGCTTCAGTACAGTATCAGCTCACTGCAATTAATGCTTTTTACTTTACGAAATGGCTTTGAAACAGTCGAGTTTACCTTTGAAGTTTGTTATTTAAAACTATAAGAACAGAACACCTGTCATGTTAGCCACTGAAATGCAAATTTGGCAACTTTTTGATTCAGATGTGAGGGCAGTTGACATTAGTAAAGCGTTAGCTCTACCTCCTACCACCGTTTGTACAATTCGAGCAAACGTGGACAAAATTGGACGACATTAAGCAGGAAAGAACCAACCCACAAAATAATCAGTTTGGAGATAATCATGCCACGTGGAAGAAGAAAGTCCAAAGTACATCATAGAAAATGAAGAATTACTAAATCACGACATTTGACAAAAAATAAGAGCCCGAAACAATGGTTAATACAAGGCTTTGATACACACGAAACTTTGACCTTGAATATCTCTGTTCCAGTTAACTGTGGGTTGGTTCGTTTCTGCTTAATGTCATCCAATTAAGAGTAGCTTGCTTAACATGCCTTCTGTCAGCGCTACAAAGGCTAGTTATTCATGTCATAATGTAATGGAGAAGATGCTTGTCGTCTGGATCCAAACAAAGAACCAGCAAAATTGTCCTCTATATTTAGCACTGATTCAAAACAAAGCCTATTTTTTTCAGTGAGGTAATAAAAAATGTTGTAGGTGCTTCGACCGTAAAAGATGAAGCGTTTACTGCCAGCCGTGCATGGTTTCAGTGATTTAAGGCCAGGTATAGTTTCCACAAAATAAAAATGACAGGTGAGGCAGTAAGCTCAAACACCAGTGAACCAAAGAAATTTATTCCGAAACTTGAGAAGATTATTGAAGAAGGTGGCTACACGCTCAAGAAAGTTTTCATTGCAAATGAAATCTGAGTTTTCCAGGAAAAAAAAATTCCAGCGAGAACCTATATCACCAAAGAAGAAAGAACTGCACCTGGTTTCAAAGATGCAAAGGATCGTGCGACAGTCTTACTGGCGTGAAATGCAGCTGGTGATTGCAACGGGGTGGGGGGTGGGGGGAGTGATAATGTTGCACTCTGGCACGTCTGTGTGCGCGTTTCCGGCTGATTGTAGGCTGTGTGCAGCAGGCTTGACTCATTTTGCGTAGTTTCTATTTACGTCACAGTTTTCAGAAACATAACCCCAACGTAACCTGAGGACTTTGTGTATGTTATACTGCAAGAAGTTACATTTACAAAACTTAACCTCCTAGAGTTGTATCTTGAACAAATTAGGTTTGTCCGATCAAGATAATGCATGCAAGCAAACTTCATTTCGGTCACTTTCTGAATGCCTGGATTCAAACTTTTAAACTACCCAATGTAACCCAAACAAGTTCATAAACACATTGTGTGGTTTTTCATACGTATGTGTTTTGATTTCTTAACAATGGGTATTCATTTTGGCAAAAATATGTAGGAATGGATAAATAAACTGTACTCAGTTGGGATCATGTACTAAAATTTTTAATTGTTTTCACTTAGAATATTTCACAGTGTGGGTTATAAGAAACAGTCGGAACTCTTTTGTCGGTCCAATCATAAGACATCTTTTTCATGGAGCGTTGCCGTTTCAGCTAGTTACATGTGAGCTAGCAGTGATGTTTGCTTTTGTTGCCACCTCGCAAGCCTGCTATTTTTTGTTTACCTTATGTTTTGCCGTGTTGCAGCAAGTGAAAATGGTGACATAAAAAACTATAAATAAATAATTAAATAGTACACCAACTAAACACACGCCTATAATTTTTGGCAGTATGTTTTATAATACCAGATATACTAACCAAGGTAATCTATACTATTATTATTCCCATCCCATGTAATCATGTCAACTACCTGAAGAATTTCTTGTTTATGTAAATATTTGTTTCTTACGATAACTTGTAAATATGACAATTTTTTGTTCTATTACTATATATAAACTCATGAAGTAACATGATTCCACTTTATAATATTATGATTTTTTCACACTTGAACACCCTAAATACAGAAAAAATTAGCTTTACCTCTACAAGACTGATTCACAGCAACACCATAATAATCTGCCTTGCAAACTTCGCAGTTTGGTCCTTCAGTGTTGAAAAGACATTGCAAACATTTGCCTGTATGAACATCACAGTTTCCTGGCCGTGAGATGTCAATGTTGTTGCTGCAGTTACATGGCTGGCAAGAACCTCCTGGTACATCTGGATTTCCGTAGTAGTTGTCAGCACAGATATCACAACGAGATCCTACAAGTAAGAAAAAAGTATACAGACATTTTGCAGTGAGACATGGAATTTCTTTAATAGGTAATGCTTAATATTGAAATTTTCATAATATAAATAAATATATAACATTAAATATCAAATGTTAACTTTTCAAAATATGATCACAATATTCGTTTTCATGCCAGCTGATAGTCGGGAAAGTCATGGATTTGGAACCATGAACAAGTGAGATGGTGTGGTTTTTAGTCTGTATATCACAACTCAGACAACTATAATTAGATACAGGTGTTAGTAAGTAACAATTACAATAAAATTCTCTCAACTAGGCTGCCTTGGAGCAAGTAAGTAAGGCTACAAATATGACTTTAAATCAGCAGGAACAGTTTTCAGTCAGGCAAGTAACACAAACATTTTTTGCAGTTTTCAATTTCCATTCTACTGATGTAGTAGCTGATTCATTCAAAAACTACATTAAGATGTTAAGAACCAATAAAATGATAAACATGGTCAATAACAGCTATCATGTAAATAATAACACTATTTTAATGTCCTTTAATTGAAGAGGGTTATAAAATTTATGTTTTTTGTTTTAAGGAAACCTGTATGTAACCTGCTGATGTGGCACAATTATACAACTTCTAAGTCATAATATAACTTGAGTACCGTTTCTTACAAACCACCCTTCTCGGCCCTAAAACATGGCACAGAATATTTTTGAACATGTAGGAACAGAGAAAAAAATTTTCATGAACCAAATGCTGTATTTGAAAAAGAAAATACCAAATTAAAAAAAAAAAATTCATAAGCTCAAAATCTTATTCTCGTTTATATTATTGACAGCCGCTCAAAAATTATCCTCAAAACCTTTTTAAGAGAATAATGTTTAGAAACAAACTCAACTCATCCTGATGTACAAAGAAACATAGTTTAAACAAACCTCATTGAGCAAAAATTTTTACTGTTTGTATTAATAAAGATAGAATTAACAAGCATGTGCAAAAACACCTACGTACTTACTTTTTTTCACCCTTTTAAACCTCATAATACATTCACATCGCAACCATTATATATTTTTGCTAATGAACTTCACAATTAACTTTGTTACTTATAAATGATTTGTATTTTTGAGCATTAAAACCATTTATTCAAATTTTTTTCATCGAGAGAAAACAAAATTGTAGTAACAAGGCTTCACTGTAAATAGATAAAGTGGATATAACATGATTGACAGCAATTCCATGTAAAATTCTGAAATACTATTAACTGATTAAGTGAACAATGAGTTCTTTAATAAAAATTGTTTCATAGTACATTAAGAAATATAGTTATCATAGTAAAAAGATATGTTCCCATGATTCTTGGTATTAAGAGTTAATACACTAAAATTAATTTAACTTACAAAGACATATGAACAAAACTATCGACATAAGTAAAACAAGTGGATAACATTGAATTAAAATAATCAAGACTCTTCAAATTAGGAAGTACTGTTTACTATGACCTTTTCCAATTTAAATTGGTTGGTGGCATAGCATCTAACTCCCCATACTTTCTTGGATGTCTTGTACTCCCCTAAATATTTTATTTCTTTTCTAAATACCTCTTATGAGACGTACAGTGAACTAATGGTACTAGTCATCAAAGTGGTTAATTTCCCGAACCACTCCCCATTTCTGTCTGATTTTTCACTCTAGCCACTGGTAAGCTACCGTTTGGGAATTTAATCACATAGGTAATGTACTGACTGACTTTCATGCAATATGGATGTAACACAGATGATTCAACAAAAAAATAACAGATACAAGTAGCATGCTTCCTTCAATGACAACAAACAATGAATTTTGTAGTTTAAGGAAGCTGTTTATTCTGTCTGCGTAGTCTCCATTGTGTCACCAGTGTTTATAACCATTCATCCAATAAAGTCTTTGTTCCTTTGTGTTCTCCTGATTGCCCTTGTCCAGTTTTGCTGTAGTTTTTCACATACTTGATTTTGTTTTATTTCTGACCTACTTTTGTCTGCTCTTTCCGGATATGGCGTGTAAATTCCTTTACGGAATTGCACATGTACATAACACCTAGTATTAAATAACATTTTGTTGTATATTGAGTTTCCTGTAACTGAGAAAGAATTGCTCATAAATGCATTAGTCCATGAAAATGTTTCAGTTTTTTAACTATGAATACAGTGAATTCTCCTCAGTGTGCTTATCACTAGCAGCTGGTAAATTCACAAAATAGGTCTTTACAAACTATGAAAATATTTTAAGAAATAATGTTTTGTAATAAAAAACGGTAACATGTTTGTACACACTGAAACTCACATGTTTTTCTTTACATTCACGAAGCACTTCACATGAAAGAATGAGGGTTGAAATTCGACTGGTAGCATTGTAAACAGTATTATTACAATTATTAATATAACTACCAGACAAATGCTAACATGGATTTTAAATAAGCACATTTGAATGTCCTACTTACTTTCTTTAATAGTAAGAGTATTTTTTCCTGCAATCAGATATTTAAAATTTTCAAAATTTGCAATATTCGTCACATATAAATAAAACATATAAATAAACCTTCTGACACTAACATGTACAACAATATCCTCTGTATTTTAGTTTCCTGAACATTTATCACGTAAATTAATTACTATGGTACAGTATTTTAGAAAAAAAATTTTGCATAAAGCACCCAATTTTACTGAAATCTGTTTTAAACTTAAAACCATAATGTGTCACTTTATCAATTTCACTAAGGAAAAAATATACTAAAGTCATATTTGAGTCAAGAATGTTTGTTTCACCTAGTGTTCACAAAATCATAACTGTTGGAATCCAGCAACTTTATTTTATGGCTGAGAGGATGCAGTTGCATTAGTATGTGCGCTACCAAGAAATGAATGATAGAAATACTGGTGCAAAACATTGGTGAGAGCACACAGTCAGGCCAGAGCCAATTTCCAATGCTTCTTCCATAAGGGGTGGCACAATTTTGGCATGTGTAAGCATGCGCACATAGGCTGAGAGAAGTGCACAGATCTGTTGCGCACATTACAGTGTTGCAACACTATGGCTTAATAGGATAAAATTGCTCTGTATTTGTGATCACTGAAACTGACATTAAAAACTGTGTTGACTGTATAGAATGAAAGTATATGTTTGAAAATTTTACAAAACCTTCACAAAAAAAAACTAGGTATTCACATGCACTTATGGACTTGTAGACATACTGCTACTGTTGGTTATTACTTACATAGCTATACATATTTATATCTAAGAAATACATAATGATACAAACTGGGTAACAGATAAAAAAATAACTAAGGCAAAATAAGTTCATAGTTTAATGTGAATAGCCTATATAGTATATAACTGTACTTTGATAATTAAACCTTACAGTTATTTATGCATGCTGATAAGCCTTTTCTGTGACCATGTCTTAACCTTCTTGCACGCCTGAACTTGATAAATAATTACATTAAAAGCAGGAATATTCCTTGATACAGACTCAAGACGATACTACCACAGGACATAAATGTGCATGTGCATGTGTGTGTGTGGTGTGTGTCTATATGTATGTATGTATATATATATATATATATATATATATATATATATATATATATATATATATATATATATATATATGTATATATATGTATGTATATATATACACACACACCAACTTTCCAGAGGTTACAACAAAATCTGTATTAACTTCTTAGAATGGCACATAAGTGCTCTTTGGTATTTAAAACTGACTGGTGTTTGCATAAGCATAACTGGTAATGTGGTTACTTGAAATCAGTGAAAGATAGTATATTTTATAATGACTTGCATGCTCATAAATAACATTAAAATAAATGAAAGAGTGTGTTTAGGAGCACGTGATCCTTTCTTTTTTCTTTTATTTTCAAAAAATATTGTATAAAATTAGGTGCGTACCTAATATATACAAATACAGTTCTCAGCACCAGCTATTTCTTTTTGTGGAATATGAAATGAGATATGGAGTGTTTGACACTGAACTGTATTGAACCATTTAATTTGTGTTGGCCTACATACTTAATGAACATTTTCTTGATTCCACTTCTCTGCGTTAACATATAAATATAAAAAAATATTTTCTATAATGCTTCTTTAAACATACCGTCTCCCTTACGTGTATTAATGAATAAATTGAAAGCATAGATGTCAACTGAGAAAAATTTCAATCTAAATACAGAGTGCTAAATTTGATATGGATATTCTGTGTGAATTATTTCAAATTCCACATTTATGTTTATTTGTCAAACATTTCAGAAGTCACTAGCATTTTCGGATTTGAAATATCATTTAAAAGGTAAAATCCATAAAATAAAATAATTTTGATTCAGTTAAAATATTTTGAATAATGAGAATGGCTTGTGACATTGTAGCTTTGTAAATTTTACATTTTTGTACTTTGAATTATGTAAAATTTTATAACAGAAAAAAATAACACACTTTTAATTAAAAGAGAAAACCACTAGACTGGAATGAAAATCACTAATAGAAATTAAAACATGTAAAGCAATACTCGAACTGTATCAAAAATTTCTGAACAGTACAAAACTACCACACACAGTGAAATACAGTTTTGCAACTAACTTCAAATTAACAACTATTTAACTAAACTTAATTCTTTTTAACTTACCTCCACTATCAACACTTACACAAAGTTTAAAAATGAGAAATAAAAAAAGAGGGAATTTCATTATTACAGCAGTGTTTTGCCTTTTTTTTTTTTTTGTTATGGAACTGAGCAAATTCACACATATGTAATATGATTTTAACCACAGGTCTTCTTTCCACTTTTCGTCTAAAAGTTTGGTTAAAACAATGTCTCAGTGGCAAAAAAAAAATAAACATGAGCTTTTCTTAATCTGTAGAAATAGCACAAGCATGCAGTCATGGTACATTCAACAAATTGGCTGGCGATACACCATGTTATCAGAGCCATAATAGTGGCAGATTCCAGCACTAAGACTTCAACATTCAACTTGGCATTACAATTTTACCATGGTATCAGCATAATTTCCATTACCATGTCAACTTTGGCCGTTTTACACGTTTAAGTTTTATTAAGAGCAATTTTTAGAGGCAAGGGTGTTAATTTATAACTTTTCCAAAAGTTTTTTTAAGTTATTTGAGTCACAAAAAGTGAGGAACGTACCGAGAGGTGAAAACCACTGCAGTTTACTTTAGAAAAAATGGATACCCTGAAAGTAATAGATAAAGGAAAAGAAAAGAAACATGTGGAAAATCAGTTTGGTTTGCCGGCCTCGACACTTTCTACTTATCTCAAGCACCAGGAAAAAAACTGTAAAGCTGTATGAATAATGCTGCACAGATATAGCGAAATACTGACGTTAAGTGAAAATAAATATCTACAAAATGTGTTATAAATATTTGGTTACAGGATGTTTGAGCATGTCCTTTTCACAGGCCCAATGTTACAGGCAAAATCAAAACAGTTTGCCTTTTTGAAGGATTATGCACAACTTTCAGGCAAGTTCTAGAGGACTACATCATTTTTGGAAATTGTCGCACAAGAAGAAAACTTCCTTGGTGGCAAAAAATCAAAAGAACGGTTCCGGATAACGTTTTGCTGACACGCTGCTGGTACTACCTAACTATGATCATTAGTTATAGGAAAATACTGAAACCCTACAAGCTTCTTATAGCTGACTATGTCAGTAAGAGCCAGGTATGGATGTCAAAGAAATATTTTCTAACCAGCTAGTCAAACTGACAAAGAAATGCACAAGGAAGGCATAAAAATAATAATTTTAGTGGGCAAATATGCCGCTCACTTTGTTGATGTTCATCTAGCAAACATAAAATTGTAATTTCAGCCTAAGAATTTCACTTTGGTGTTGCAACCACTACACAAAGTTATAATTAACATTGCCAAAGTCCACTTTTGAAAATGTCTAGTCGAAAAACTCTTATTAACATCAATGTTCACCAAGTAATCCAGCTAATAACTGGTCGATCGTTGAATGTGAACCAAAAACAGCAGCATACTGTTGGAGAAAATCTGGAATAACACAGGAATTTGGAAACATCACCCAGGGTGAGACAAGCAGACCCAGTTCGACTGATGAGAGTATTCCTGGAGAACTTTGGCAAGATGCTTTCTGGCCAGATCTGAAATTGGTCAGATACTGCATCAGGGATAGGCAAATATACACTAATTCATATCTGGTCCAGATCAGTCCCAGACCTGGGTAAATTCAGATATGAGCTTTTCATAAGGGAGGCAGCAGATAGTGAATCTTCTGATAAAGAGACTGAAGAAGAGCCAATCAACTCAAAAGAAGCAGTAGTCCGTTAATGAAAACTGACCGCAATTATTTTCAAAACTGAAAAATGTACGAAACAGTCCAAAATGTGGAACTATATTTACAGCAAACTCTAACAGAATGGTACAAACTTACTTCGGTTCGTTGTTTTTTTTTTTGCCCATTTTTTCCTCTTTATTGCATGGTTGTTTCTTTATTGTACGTCTCAAGTTTATTTGTGACCAAATTTTTCAAAGTAAATGCAGAAACCAGTTCTGTATGTAAATATTTTCAATTTAGAGAGTTCATTTAACATTATGAAATATAAAATAAATAATCATAAACTTATTTTTATGCCTGACTCATACTAATGTGATAATAAAAGGATCATATTTGCTTGAGTGTAGGGTGAATGCACCTGTTCCCGATCATGTACTATTTTCAGAACATTTGGAAAATAATATTTAAAACTAAAAGGAGTACCTTTCTTTAATAAAGTTACCTCAAATGTATGTCAGCCAAAGGCTTTCAGAATGCAGAGAAATTTTATTTTACAATTTAAAATCAGTTACAACATCATAGAGTTTGGTACAACTGACTATATGGCTTCTGACTAAGTGCCACAACTAGTTGTGTCTAAGTTAAGTAGGATTTTATCAGCTAACATCCACTTAATGTTTTGCTGTTACAGTGTTGCTTAGAAGTTTTATATATTAAAAAAACTACAGAAAACTGATTGAAATAATCATTATTTATTTGTTTTAATAAAATCAATTGTTAACAGCATGGTCAGTCACTGGTTTATTATAATAACATTAGCCTCAGTACTTGACCAGCTGGTTGGATATTGGATTTTGTTTATTTATTAAGCAGATGTGTTATTGAAACTGTTTTTATTGTTAAGCTAAACACATGTGGGGGTTAACCTCCCAACAGAAAACCATTCCATTCCAATACCTGACTAGTGGTCGCCTACTTTTGCAAAGTGTTGGTCGGAAATTGGAACAGTGATCCTTCATATTGTTGGTTTCAGATGTAAAAAAAATATACAATAGATAATTTGGCTAATACTATCAATGAAGTGCAGAATGGAGTTTAAATTAGAGAAACGGAAAGGACATACAACATTCTGCATGCCACAATGACGGACTAGTTGAAAGAGAAAAGTTCACTGGATGCCAGAAAAGGTCCTACTACAATTTTAACTCGTAATGTAAGTATGCATAGCATCTGTGCCTAGTTTTTGTATCTAAAATTTTATATTTTGTGCACATTTAAATTGTAATGCTACACAAATATAGAAGACTTTTCTTTAATGTATAGCCTAGCTTACATTTAGCCTACAAAATTTGAATGTGTAGGCATAAATATTGTGATGAAGTTTAAATTTGTGATTTTTGCAAAACTCATTTTTTTTAATTGTTTTCTTATGATGCAGTCTGTTTAAGAATAGTAAGTGTCTATCTCGTCCCAGTTTTGCTCTCCTGATGGGGATGGATATTTTTCTGTAACTTTTTGAGATAGTAAGGATTAAAAAAAAAACACTCTGTTTAGTTCTGTATAGGCAGTTTGTCTGTGTTTTCTCGAGAGCTCGGGACACAGGAGAAAACTTGGATGTGCGGATGTGATTACAGGATGGCCAGATGGCAGCACGCAGAGTGGAGGGTGCACATTCCTACGTTTTCTGGTGGCCAGCAGTGGCTCGCATTCATCGTTGCATCCTGTGTTTTGTCTAAGTGCTTCCCTAGTTCTTTAGATATGTGGTAAAAGTTGTGTTCAGTATGTTTCCATTGCATTTCTTTTTTCTGTCTTCGCTGTGCACAGCCGGAGAGAGAGGGAATGGTAACTGTTGAGACAAGCTGTTTGATTTTGAGGTTAGCAAGGAGCTGTACTGCATTCGGGCATACAGTGCGATTATTGGACATCACCAGCCAGGTGACGGGAGTACGAGAATCATTAGGAGAGCAGGGAGGTATGTTGCCAGGGGAAATAAGAGCACGCATGGGTGGTTGTTGTTGGTTGAAGCTCGAGGACAGATGTTCCGGCCAGGGAAGCCAGAACACTTATGCCCCAGCATTCTTAAGTTTACGTAAAATGTAATTCTTGAGAGCAGAATGTATTCAGGCTATGAGTGTGCAATAAGCAAGAGGTGTGTAACAGACAGCATGCCATGACTTTGTGAGGTAAAATTGCATGCTACCAATTAGGTACTTAGCATTTTTTTCTGTTAATCCACAAGTATTTGAGACTCATTGGCAATTAATTATTCTTAATTAATGTGATTTTCTAAAATTTTTCTTATTTAAATGTTTGAAAATCAGCTTCATCATGTTTAATTACAGAGTTTAAAGGAACTCCCCCAAATTTCTCTTATATTTATATTAGTTTTTGTTTGTCCCTCATAGCACACTTTTGGAGATTAATTACAAGTTTTTACTATGACTGTCCAAAGTTGGTAAAATTTATCATTTAATTTTTTTTTATTTCACTGATAGTAACTTTTCCAATTATTGTCCTAATGTTTAAAAAAACAGTAGTAATTTATAACCTTTGTTTCTCTCACTTTGTGGAGTTGTTGTAATTAATATTTTTGTGGCAGAGACCTTGAGATTTAATTTTTTTATACATATTTTATTAAACCTAATAGTTGGCCAGCCTTATCAGCAGTGCTTCATTCCAGAAAATCAGTGGATAGCAAAAACTGTGTATATTCAAGACATCTAAATAACCTACATAATCACCATATGCAAATTTAAAAAAAAAAAAAATTGTTTAACCCCTAACCTTATATGCCACTATTCTTGTACAGGTACAGATCTTCAATATTTACATAATGTGTCTCACATTTAAATATCATAAAAATTACATAATTAACACAGTGGCAGCCATATTGCAAAATGTGGTGACTTGGCAACAGCGTGTGGCGAGCCAGGTGATTGGACGCAACTGATATTGCAACACTGCACAGAATGATACACCCCCCGCTATCTCTCTCCACCTTACAAAGCGAAGGAGGTGTGCTGGACAGAGAGGGAGTGTCTTCACAAGCGTTGATAGAATAACATTTGATAACAACGTTCGATAACACTGTATCTCGTGTGTAATGGTTACTTTATCTTTGTCAACCAAACATACGAAATAACAGTGAAACAAGCACAACTATGGCGACATGGGAATGAATATTCTGCAGTTGCCTATAAGCACTTCTTGCTTCTTTGATGTGCATTTAAATTAAAAAAAAAAAAAACAACAGGATTATTAATGTAAAACATTTTGACCGTAGTATGATAAGTTAGCAGTTTCGTTTTAAAATCGCATAACTTATTACACTAAAATAGATTTGGCGCGATTATTTCCTCACACATCAATGAAAAATTTTATTCTAATGTAAACATGTACACGGACAAAGTTTTGGCAGTTTTCCTTTCAATACAGTGCCACTGATTACACTAAAATTAACTTTGCACAATTTTTTATAATTTTTGGTGCAGTGCTAACACTTTATCTTATTTCTTGTGCTTTATTTTGTGATGTGTGAATGATGCACTGGCTTTTTTTCCACGTACCTGCAGCTAATTTTGGCAACAGACATGTTGTCTGTTAGTAAATGTAGCACTTTTAATAAATGTAGCATTTTTATTTTGTCAGTCAAACTACGAACTTTGCGATATCTCTTCGGTTTAGAAGGATCACTACAGCCTTACTTTTTAGAAAACTTCAATCTGCAGGCAACATAATTCTATATAGCTGCACACAGTACCTGTACATGGCCGTGTCCTACATGCTCATGGTTGAAACGGGTGGGCAGCAAACAGACAAACAAGATAATGTAATTAAACACATGTGTTCTACGTGGAAGTAGTTTGCGGGCAGGCGGCGCGGGAGATATAGAACTGTTTTGCTTTGGAAGCGTGCCGCCAGCCTGCGACAAGCGAGCAACAAGCAGGATATACGTGAGTGAAGTAACGCCTCCGGCCATGCACACATTCAGTACCACATCGCTTCTTTGCTGGTCATGCCAGCACCGCCCGCTTACCGCTGCTTAGCTCGCACATCTAGTAGGTACATCGTATAACAAAGCAAATATTCTGGCTGATAACACAAGACAACATGCTCTCATGCATGGTGAGTGGCACAATAGTAATTCATGCTGCAAACTGTACACGGCACGCACGAAAATATAAAATCTTAATTAATAATGCCATGCTAATATTTAACATTTTTTCTACATTTACCAGCTGCGGTTGGTGAAAAACATAGATGTAAAGTCCGTGGACAAGGTGAGCTGACAGTACGAACAATATTTTTTTGGTCCAGGGTATAGAATTATAATTTGCTTTGCTATAGGCATGAGTTGGCCAGGTTAGGCCTCTGCAGAAGAGTATTTGTTACATGTTTTACTGTCAGTTTTATTTAATTTTAATGTTGTAATAAACCAAGTTTTTTAAAGTGGATTGGCCTTCTTCGTTCTTTTTTTATTGGTTCAGTGCCACCTGTTGAACAGATTTAATCTTTAAGAGAGTAATTTACGTTAAGGGCTGACTTACTTTAGTTTAAAGTTTGTTTGCTGCTGTACTTACTATGGGAGCCTGAATTCCGGTCCCCTCAATTGCTTTTATTTGTGTGTTTTGGGTAGCTACCATTAGTATTGTTGCCATGTTGTCATGTGCGAGTTTTGTGCCAACCCTCTTACTTACGTTTGTTTGCATTAGTTAGATGAAAGAACACTAGAGAATAGGCACTGGTGGAGGCTGTTATCATTGGTTTTCTTGGCGTCTGTAATAAGTGGTGTTAGGTGCCTACTGTTGTTTACTGAGATTTTTGTTTGTGGGATTTTCGGGTAGAAAATTTTTTTTAAGTTGCCTACTCAAGGCCTACACTCTTGACATGTGGTTGGGCTCTTGTAGTGGGTATAGGAAAATATTTATTTTGTTTTTTACTGTATCATCAACCCAGTAAATTTTCTTTTTCAGGCAACTGGTTCCTCATTTCACATGACTTTCATGTGGGCTTGTTAATCAATTGTCGGTTAGTTGTTTTGTTGTCCACTCGTGTGGATTGCTGTATACCCAGCTAAGTAACTGTTCTTCTCTTAGGGTGTTACCTTTGTTGATTGTCATGTCATGAATAGCTGATGCTTATCTGTTTCTAATCAAGGCTCGTGGGTACACAACAAAGGAAAACTGAGTTTTTGTCTAAGCTGACTGTGGTAATTAAACTGAGGTAACCTTGGTTCATTTTTTAATACTTACATGGTGATATTTTTTTGTTTATGTGAGGTTAAATATGATAGCACATAGAGGTGCTAGGTAATGTTTTATAAAAGAAAGTTAAGTTACATAGTCATGACAAAAATTAAGAAAGTGATATATATTGTGGTTATTCTAGAGGTAGTTAATGAACATCCTAAGACAGTTTAGACTGTGAAATAAATGCACTGGTTGATCCTTTGCCAGGTTTTAATGAAAGGCTACCTGCCCTTGCTTTTAATTAAGTCAGTGAACAAAGTGAACAAAATATTGTAACTCAGTTTGTGAACAAAATAGCAGTAGTGGTTCTGTGGACACAGTTATTGACTGGCATGATAACACAGACATTGAGTCACAACTGTTTTTATAGATCCTGGATTTTTCTTTGATACAAGTTTTGATGATGTTGATGAATATGTTACGAACTTTAAGTGCGCTGCTGTGGTCAATAATTGGGATGACAAAAAATGTCTTACCTTCATACCCAGCCTTTTAAAAAGCCCTGCTGCTCACTCGCATGGCAGTCTAGGTACCCCAAAGCAGCACACATAACTTATTTTGATGTTCTAACTGCAGTATTGAAATCTGCTTTTGTTAGAGTGGGAAAGGCCAAGGAGTTGGAAATGTGCTTGCAATCAGGGTGCAAGGCACTGATGAGACAATAGAGGAGTTTGTCAATGGCATGCTTAGCATGTGCAAGAAATTAGATCCAAACATGTCAAGATCTAATCAAATTAGATATATTTTATGAGGGCTTCGGCCTGCAATTGTGGAAAAAATTATGTATTAGAGAATAAGACAGTTGAGCAACTTTTCAAAATTTGCGCAATATTAAGGCAGGTACCTATGCTAATAGGCAGGTTATGTCTCTCAGTAGACCTAAAGTAACAGCAGCTAGGACTAATGTGGAACATGAAATTATGGGATTTAACACTGTAGGTCACAAAGAGGTAGGACAGCTGTGGAAAAGAAATGAAGAACATGATAGGGCAAATGAAAGCCACGCAAAAACTTCAGTTGCCATGGGCAGCTGATTCTACAACACATCAGAGTACACCTGGCTCTACTGGTAGTAGTGAGCATCATGATCAAAATGGTGCTGCTGCTGCTGGAGTTAGTAAAAGTATGAGGAGACCTCAGAGAACACAGGATGGTACATCAATATGCTTCAGCTATGGTAAGGTATGTCATATTAGAACATTTTGTAGAACAAACCCATGGCCAGAAAACAAAGAAGATGAGAATTTGGTAAACTAAAAAAGACGAACATTTTCCGGTAGGAATGGTTCGTCTGCTAAAGTAAAAATTTCCCTTTCAGTACACCTAGGGGTTGTGAGTTAGACTACCCTTTCCTTTAGAAAAATAACCCCAATATTTTTGATGGTGGGGCAGCAAATAGACTTATTCCAAGGAAATATTGGAAGGTCACTGACACTAGTATATTTTCAAGTGTGTCAGGCCAAAACCAGACTGTTTCGTACATGATAAATTTGAGATTTAAAATTGGTAGACAACTGTATACGCACCCTGTAGGTGTAGTATGTACCCTAGTAACTGTTATAATACTGGGCTGCAACTTTTTTCAGTGATTCTTGGCACAATTGACCTTTAATGAGAGAGGAAACCACTATTTGTGGCTACATTTCCCCTTTTAAAGGAATACAAACAATTTATTCCCTAGTACAAGAGGTCATAACAGAGGGAAACGTGTACAAAAAGGACTGAAAACTCTTGTTTGGAACCAGAAAGAAACCCGTTGATGATTAAACCAGTTGAGGAAAAAGCATATTTGAGGCTAGATTATGTCACAGTGAAAGATCATGTAAAGTAAGAACCTCACATGCATAAATTTGCGGAATTTGCAGTAAAAAGTACAAATTTGTTAGATGAAGTAATATTAAAGCCTTTTGAACATGTCTGCGATAAATTTTCAGTATTAGTGCCCTGCAGTATTTTGTGATTTTCACAAATAAGCAAAATTGTGCTAACCAATGTTGCTAATCACAAGGTAACCTTATCTAAAGGTACGAAATTCGGGACTATATGGTAGTTTGAAGAGACAAAAACCAATCCAACAGTAAATTCTGTTTTAGTATTCCACACCATTCTAGTGATTTTGATTATTCAAAGCTCAATATTAACCCTAATCTCTTACCAGAGCAGAAAATGAGACTGAAAGATTTGTTGTTCCGGTATAAACATTGTTTTCGCTGGAATCCTAGTCAGTTGGGTAGAACTAGGGAGGAAGTCGCAACACTAGATACAGGTGACAGACTGCCTGTAACATCAGTCCCTTACAGAGTCTCCCTAGGAAAAAGCGAAGTAATACATGATATTGTCACAATGGTAAAATTTGGTGATTTATTTACTGTTTTCTTCTCATCCATATTAAAAATTGGTAGTAAAGTTATTTTGGTTTATAATTTTAAAGAGTATTCAGTTTTTGGCAAGTCACTTCTTTGCAATTAGAATCATGTTGGTCTATAGTGTTCTGTTACAATCTGTCAGCTTGAGTCTCTTTTAGTTCACTGTTACTGGAAACCTGCAGAAATTGTTGTCACTCCAGTTCTTGTAAATTCCTTTGTGGGCAGTGTCCTGGTAGCGTACACAGGTCGATGGCTTTATGTTAGTTTGTATGCATATATGGTGATGGATGTGGTCGCGTCGCTGGGCAGTTGTGCGCTGTAGGTCCTTCTGGTACTTTCGGCATGCAGTTGCCTTCTAGGGGCACTGGAGGCATCTGTCAACACTCCCATGCTCCCCTGTCCCACATTAACATCATGCCCCAGTGGACTAGGCCTAAGTGCTCACGATGCCAAATGGCAGGTTTTGGTTTAGTTAGTTTTCTTTACAACTTGGTTATTAATTAGTTTATTTAAAAATAAGTAGAACGTGAGACGTTTTGACTTTTGTTAGAGAAGACATCAAGTAGCCCTGAGATGGAGAAGACTTCGCTGGACAAGAACATCAAAACCATAAGTACTGTTTTTATTGATACTCATTTTTAATTTAATTCGTTTTTGGGTACGGTTCTAGGATGTGTAATACTCTTGCTTTCTTTACACTAATATTTGCTGTTGGCCACTGCAATCTTCGTTCCTTTCATATTTCATTATCACTTCATGAATTTGCATAGTTTCTATCATAATAATTGGGCACTACTACCTTGTGAATAATTTCAAGTCAGCTCTTATAATGTAATTTGTTCATCACTTGTAATGTCATTTAAAAATTAATACTATTTATGTAATATTTATTATTGTAAGATTTTATTCTATTCATTGGTTAATAAACTTCCATTATTTTAATTGATTCTTTTATTTCAGTGTTTAATAAATAGTCCCTTAACATTAACTGATAGCACTCTAACCGTAAAATCTATGATGAATTAACTAAGCTACCTAACTTTGACTTTTCTGGAGATGTGAAAGTTAGTCGTATAAATTAGACAAGCACACTACAAGATAGAAGATGCGACCTGTAGGATTCGTAGTCTGTGTTCAATCCCCATACTCTCCTCTCGCATAGCCTATGTGCTGCCAAGCTGAATTATTTCCCTATTTCAGTACGTTTGTTGGTTCATGCGCTCTACCAAACATCATTCATTAATTTCACTATAGGTTGCAAGGTGGAAGTCTTTTCTAAAGTTGTCTGTTTTTCTTTGCAAAGATTACTACATAAGGAGCTATGTGTTTAATTTCCCCAAAGTCTGAATAATTTATCACAGCATTCTTTTCATGTTGCTTATGGTTCAGCTAATTGCTTAGTTATTTGTTTATATATTATTAGATAATACTTGCTTTTCACCTTGTAGACATAGCAAGTTGTAGCCTACACGCTCCCCACACATCATTTTAAACAATATTTATACATATTTTTATTATATCATTATACCACACCCAACCTCATGACTAATAATTATTAATGGCTGGAGTTGCCAGGCACATACTTTGGCGGTGGCCCAGCTGGGTCACAGACGTGTTAGTCACAAGAACAGGCTTTAAATGTGTCAAAAAAGCTAACTTTACTCTAAAACCTGCAAAACGTACTTTTGGCTATTAAGAGACCGCAGTGTTAAAACACTTGGGAAACAGATTAGGAATCAAACCCCACCCAAACAAAGTAAAGGTTGTTCAGGATTTTCCAAAAACCATTGACCCCAGAGAAACAAGAAGCTTTTAAGGGCGCTGTCTACCGCAATTTTCATCACCATTTTTTTATATTTTTTTATTTGTACCAGATATTTTTTTCCTTATTTTAGGAACAAAATGTGACTAAATTCGGCTCTTATTAAATTTTTTATCTCTCATAGTTTTCGCGTAATGGCTTGTTAAAGTCACATTTTGCATGTTTCCATTTTAACGACTACACTAAAACCAACTGATATATCAAACTCAAAAAAATCACAGCGGATAAATACATTGCAGGCTACAATAACGTGCCCATAAATTTAAGAATAAAATGTTATTTGAATATTAAAAAAATGCCAAAACTGAAAATAAAAATTTAAAAAATTCAATATTTTTTTTTAAAAAATACAAATAATTTTTATTCTTTAATTTTACGAGCATGTCATTATAGCCTGCAATGTCTTTATTCAGAGAGAGCTTTCATTTTAAAATGTTGATAGGAGAAATAGGAGTACTTCTAGCTATTTAATTTGGTTAGTATTTTCTTGTTCATCTTTTAGAAATATGCATTAACGTAACTTGTAGGTGGGCTTAGCCACCTGAACCATGGTCCTATTGATGAGAAGAGAATGAACTATACGAAGAGAAAAACGTGTGCTGCGACAATGGACATCATTTATAGTTAAGACTTTTGGGGTTGAATATTTGTTAGTCAGAAGTGCGCCACTAGTACGGCTTGTGTTGAAGGGCTGTTTAAGTTCCACCCAGCAAGTTGGCATCGGTCTGAAGACTGAGATCTACATCAACTCTGTTCTGATCTCTAGCCGGAGATTCAGTCATCAAGGAGATTGTGTAAAGTCATGGCCAGGGCAGAGCCATTCACTATGGTCCTTCTGCCATCACTGAGCCATTTTCCGACACTTTAACACCATAAGTTCCCTTCTTGACTTCTGCTACGGATGAAGACAAGGGTGACCTAGGACATCGGTACGTGGTGTCAGTGAACTTACGACATCCTTGTTTCATTTGGTCAGCTCTGCTGGGGGATGCCAACTTTGTGTGTCTATATTTGCTGGGAAGATGTGGCTGACATGGTTTTTTGATTGTGCTGGTATCAAAAGAAGTTCCCAGGTTGGAAATATCCTTATGCTGGCTATGGGGTAACAATCAAAGAAGAAGATTTAAAATATATGCTAATTAACATAAACTTTCAACATTATTTTGTTTAGAGTGAAATTATTGACTGAACATGTCTCTGAAGATGGTTCAGGGTAACGACTACTCCCATCTGTAATTTTTTCTTT
Source organism: Medauroidea extradentata (assembly GCA_003012365.1). Lineage (NCBI taxonomy): Eukaryota > Metazoa > Arthropoda > Insecta > Phasmatodea > Phasmatidae > Medauroidea > Medauroidea extradentata. The sequence continues at coordinate 64,450 of PNEQ01000884.1, forward strand.
GTAGGTTGGAGATTTTAAGCTTGGTGTGCTATGTTATATTTAAAAGTTAAAAGCGCCGGGTACCCTACTCATCCTCAAGACATATACTTTGAGAAAATTTTACTTGCAGATAAGTTGAGTGTAATGTAATTTAATGTGAATCTTTCATTTTCAGTGTTGGATACCCTTGTTGGGTTTTCCTTTTTGTTGTGTGAAGAGTGTGTATTTGATGCTGCGTTGACATTTACATATAGCTGTGATGAGATCATAGATTGGAGCCCGCAACGAGAGGACTGGTCATGGAGTGTGCAGTCGCTGGAGACAAAAGAAGGATGGTCTGTATCCATAGCTATCAACCAATTGATGTAACTGTATCTGCAGGACAGCACTGGTCATCAACCAGACAGCCTGTGCTGCGTGTATCCAAGTTGGTCTCGACAAACTGTAAAGACTAAGCCCCCTACTCGGAACAGTTAGATGATTTTTAACCAAAAAACAATCCATATGTAAAATACATTTGTAAAGAAAGATAAAAAGTAAAACTTTTTTTTATTGTAAGATCACAATTGCAGAACCACATATTATGGGTTAGGGAGATCTTTACCTTAAAGTTTTTATTTCAGTGGTGAACCACCTGGTTGTCACGTGATGGTTTGGAGGACCATGTTAACTGCAACTTACTGTTAACAAAAACCTGCTTGAAAAAATGTCTAACCTTTCTAAATTATGCAATAGGCCAAATATAGAAATAGCAGCAGACATAATAATGTTGAGAATGTAATGTAACGTAGAGGAATTCATTTGTAGGGTACACAAATCAGTATATAGTGGCAGATGTAATTAAGCTGAAATTTGTAATTTTTATGAACATTTTTTTTTATCTTTTTTATGATGCAGCCCATTTAAATATAATAAGTTTTTTTCTTGTCCCTGTTTTGTTCCCTTAATGGGGATGGGTACTTTTGCTTTCACTTCTGAGATAAGGATTTTCAGAAACACTACGAATAATTCTGTATAGGCAGCTTGTCTGTGTTTTCTCAAGAGCTCGGGCCACAGAAGAAAATTTAGATGTGTGGATATGTTTATCGGAACGCCAGATGGGAGCACGCAGGGTTGAGTTTACACATGCCTGTGTTTTCCAATGGGTGGCCGTGGCGTGTATTCATCGTTGCATTTTGTTTTTTGTCTACACGCTTCCTGAATTGTTTAAAAAAGTGGTAAATGTTCTGCACAATATGTTTCCATTGCTCTTTTTTTAATTCTGTCTTCACCATGTGCAGCCGGAGGGAAATAGGATGGCAACTGTTGAGGCGAGCTGTTTGGTATTGAGGCTAATGAGGGGACAGATGAGGTAGGAGCTAACTGCATTCGAGTATGCTGCACATTGATTGGACATCACCAGTCAAGAAACGAGAGTAAGAGAGTCATTAGGAGAGTGGGGAGGTCTGTTGTTAGGTGAAGTAAGAGCGTGCATGGCATGGCTGGTTGTTGCTGGTTGAAGATTGACAATGGACGTAAACGGACGGGGAAGCCAGATGCTAACCCTATGTTAACCCTAACTGGTCGTTGGGTAGGTCGAAAGAAGGGTGGATGACTCCCCAAGTGTTTTATGGATATGTAGCAAATAATTTGTTGCCTTTTTAAAAAATTAAAATATAACATTTCCGGTCTTGTATTTGATTGATGGTTACAAGTCCCATATAAGCTATGAGGTTACAAAACTTTGTGAAGACAATGGCATAATGTTTCACTATGTTTCACAGTCCTCCCAAATGCGATGCACGTATTCAGCCAGCAGATGTGTGTTTTTGACCCATCAAAAGTGCTTGAAAAAGGATTGTTTCAGATTGGCAAAAAAAAAATTGGTTACACAACAGCCACAAAGGCAAATTTTGCTCCTTTCGTAGAAAGTGCTTTGCTAGCAGCAACAAAAGATGTGTTTCAAATGTGTTTGTAAAAAGTGAGACTTACCTGTTCAACCAAGAAAATTATACTATGGAAAATTCATAAGCCATGAGTCTAGGATAATTGACAATCCACGCCAGTTCAAAACTAAACACTTGTTGTTCCTTGAGTCTATGTCATCCTCTTCATGCATTCAGGAACTTCACAGTAGTGTTATGCAATGATGTGAAGATAAAAATGCAAAAGTGTATTTTTGTACTGAAGAAAATTAAAAACTATATTTTGTTACAGAATAAGTCAGCTAAGCATTCTAGATCAACAAACCAAGATGCTCCATCAACTAGTTGGTCAACTAACCATCCTGACTTAGGCCTACCTGGAGAAGACCTATATGACGTTCTTAGTCCAAACAACCTCAATGCTTCAGTAACCACTAACCATGACATACCCAGAGAAAACAATTTTGATCTCCCAAGTTCACGCAGTTTTGAAGTTACATCAACTACTGACCATTCTGACCTGCCTCAAGAAAAGCCTGTTTTCAAATCCCTTGCTCAGTCTGTCTTATTCCACCAACCAGGGACTGTACTAACTTGTCTCAAGAAAAGTCTGTTGAAACTCCATGGTCAATCTATCTTGATACTCTATCAACCATATATCATTTCCACCTGCCTCAAGAAAAGAATGATGAAATTCCAAGCACAGTCACAGTTGTTACTCTATAAACCACTAATCATTCTGAACCCTCACAAGATATATCTCATAAAGTTCCTTTCTTACAAAACTTGACATTTCTATAATCAATAATGACCCTGACTTGACTAATTTCAATCTGGATGAATAGAGAAAATTCAATTCTGATTGCAGTTTGACTGAAACCAACCAGCAACTGACAAACCATCAGTCAAGCAAAGATGTTTGTCAACTTCAGGAAGCACTCCTCCCTAAATCAAATATGGACTACAGTAAGTCCTCGGTTTAGGTCGGGGATTACATTTCTGAAAACCGTGACGTAACAAGAAACGACGCAAAATGAGTCAAGCCTAGCGCCCATGGCCTACAATCGGTCGGAAGCGTGCGCACACAGATGCGCTGGCATGCAATATTATCACATTTTTTCACTTGCAATCGCCAGCTGCATTTGCCACTAGTAAGACCATCACAGGAGCCTTGCAGCTTCGAAACCAGTTGCAGTTCTTTCTTCTTTAGCGATATAGGTTCTCGCTGGCATTTTTTTTCCTGAAAAGTCCCATTTCATCAGCATTGAAAACATTCTTGGGAGTGTAGCCACCTTGTTCAATAATCTTCTCAAGTTTCAGAAAAATTAATTTGCTGCACTCGTGTCGGAACTTGCTGCCTCACCTGTCATTATTATGCTGCGGAAACTATACCTGGCCTCACATCACAGGAACCATCTACAGCTGCCAGTAAACACTTAAAGTTGAAGTGCCTTCAACATTTTTTATTACCTTACTGAAAAAAAAAAAGGCTTTGTTTTGAATCAGTGCTAAATTTACAGGACAATTTTGCTGGTTCTTGTTTCGGTCCACGTGGCAAGCATCTTAGGAACCAAACTACAGTTAAATGGAACTGAACCATTCAAGGTCAATGTTTTCTGTGTATATCAAAGCCATGCATTAACCATTTTTTCTGGCCTTTTATTTTTCGTCAAATGTTTTGATTTAGTACATTTTATAAGGGCCGTATCTATAGACCTCTTTCGAATGACAACCTACTACTCACCAATGCTTTCTCTATGGGGATAGCAGTTAATTGTCATTCAAAAGATGTTTATAATATCGGCCCTAAGACATACTTTGGACCTTCTTCTAAGTGGCATGATTATCTCCAAACTGATTCATTTGTGGGTTGGTTCTTTTCTGCTCAATGTTGTCCAATTTTGTCTGCGTTTGCTTGAATTGTACACTGTGATAGGTGGTAGTGTTAACGCATTACTAATGTCAACTGTCCTCTCGCCTGAATCAAAATGTCGCCAAATTTCCATTTTTGTGGCTAACGAGACAGTTGTTCTGGTCTTATTTTTTAAAATAACGAACTTCGAAGGTAAACTCGACTGTTTTGAAGCCATTTCGTAAATTAAAATGCATTAATTGCAGTGATCTGATACTGTACTGAAGCACTTTTAAAGCGCAGTAATGTAAACTGAAACAGTGGGACGTTTATAAAGCCAGGATTACGAGGACTTCACATTCATGCATCTCTTACAACTTTTTCATGTTTATATGTACGTAATTCGTAATCAATTCAGTCGCCATTTTATAATCTTTCATGTAAGCTGCTAGCAGGCATTAAAAAACGTTGTGAGAGAGCCTCAAAATTATTAGAGAAAGATAACATGACACTATGGAAGACATTAACTCCTCCAAATTGTGATTGGCCCAGGCGACCACATGGTATAACTTCACGTATCACTTTAACTCAGAAGCTTGACATCGACAAGCTTTTCGTTACGTGAATGTGAACGTAAGTATAAAGTGGGATGGTCATGATAGGGCCCGTTCAAATGTGCTTGTCAAGATGTATCCTGCTTATATTAAAGTTAAATAGAAGTGAATGTGAAGGCATTGTAATCGAGGCCTAACTGCCCAACACAATGTCATCACAGCGACTGAAGCAGGGCCAAGGGCTATTTGGAGAGGGGGAATGGGAACGTGCTGCGTTGTCTCGAGATGGATATAAGGCTTTGTCGCGCTAGCGACGTGGTCGGGCGAGTAGTATTGCATCACCACATGGAGAGCAGGAGCATTTGTCAAAGCGGACAATAATATAGGGCGACGCGAGTGTAGCTTACACTACGTAGCACAAATAAAACACAAAACTACAGTAAATATGATGATTTATGTACTGTGTTTTCATAAAAATAAAAAGCACTGGAATCTTAAATGACATTATTCTGAATCAGTGACTACCTAAAATGAAACATAGGTACTCAAACATTAGCGACGTTAATCCGAAACGACATAAATTGGTACAAGGTAAATAGGGAACTTACTGTATGTCGCCCCTAATGTCAATAGGCCTAGAACCAGTACAAGAATCAGCCCAGTCTTTGCTGACTGTATCATTTGGCCGACCCTTTCACCTGTGAAAAAGGAGGGAAAAGCTCAACAAATCCAAATTCCAAATGATGTTGGAGCTGAAGCTTGGGTGGAATGCTGTGACAATAAATAAAAATAACTGTTAAAGAAAGAGACCAAAAGGAAAAGACTTGAAAGATAGAAAGAAAAGGAGGAAGAGTCCAAAAAGCAACAAACTGAAAAGGAGCTAAAGAATGTAAAAGAAACGGAAACATGAATAACAGTTTTCATTTCCTGAAGAAGAAGATAACGATTTGATGGTGATTACACGTGACTCTGATGATGTGAATTATATTGATCTAGTCAGCTTATTGAAACCTAGAACACCAATTCTGGCCAAAGAGCTCTTGAGAGATCCATCTGAAGATAATTACACCTTAGTAAAACTACCAATTGCAGAAGGAAACAAACAAGCATACTATGTTGGAAAAATTTTGAAAATCCAGGGTAGTGAAATTTGTGTTGCATGTCTTTGTAAAAGTCTTAAATTTTGTAACAAATTCATTTATCCGGATGTTCCAGACACTTCAATGATTGAAAGAAACCTACAGTGTTGGGTGTTACAAAGAGACAGCAAACTTGTGTTTCTGTTTGTATAAATTAAAAAAGTTTTTATGTATACTAGTAGCCCGATACTAAGACTACTAGCCTAGATCCTCACATTGTGTGTAAACTAAGACCCTACTTCCAAGAATAGGCCTATTTGTTAATAGTTTATAATACAGGACCTAGCCCTTTTTAATGAAAAGAAATTATTTACATGTATAATGAATTAGATTACATGACATTTAAAATTCACTGATAAGTGTTAAATGAATATTGTTGTCAAATTATCTGTAAGATGAAAGAAATATTCTAGTGGTTTATTACTGGTGCAATAGTGGTCAGTAATAGGAAAAAAGTGGTCGATAATTGGAGAAAGTGGTCAGTTATTGGTAATTTTGTAAGTTAAACAAAAACATTTTTTTTTTTTAAATTATAATTAATATATGTTGAATCTGAGGTTGCAACAATTAAGCTTAAATTTCATGGTTATAATCTGTTATTTAGTTAAATGGTTTAATTTATTTCAAAGATTTGGATAGAAAAAATGTCTTAATTGGTCAGAAATTGGTACAATTAACCAATAATGTTAATTAAGTTTAACAAAATTTTACTACAAAGAACAAAATCTTAGGCAATACGAGACTTTGATATAATGAGATTTCACTGAATTTTTAACAAAAACTGTATTTAATAATAATAAATAACACATTCCTGAAAAACTATAAATTACTATGTTAATATTGTGTATTTGGAGAAACAATGAATTCTGCACCACACAAACTCGGCAAACATTAAGTTTAAGTGATAAAACATAGTTAAATAATAAACAAGCACATTGTAATTACACAAATTCATTATTTACCTGCATAGCCAATGCTGCATTCACAGACAACATCTTGTGTGCGTGCATCCAAGCTGCAGCGTGTAGCATAAGAATGATTTGATTCAATTGTTCCAGGACATGGGCATGGTCTACATGGAATATCTCCTTTTATGCTAGGGTTTCCATAGTAGCCTTCAATGCATCTAGAAACACAAAAATATGATTTCATGCTATTGGTTGACAGAAAATGCCAACAAAAGTATAAATTGTAAATGATAGTAATTTGTTTCATTTAACAGGCTGAGAAAAACAGACATGTTAAAAGATATTGCAGTGGTCCAAAACACACTTTAAAAAATTGTGATTTAAAATCCTTTTATAAATTCAGATCTGTATACTGAATCTTCTAAAAGCAAAAGGCAAACAAATTTCTTGGAAAATGAACAGCCATGACTCCAGCACTTCTGTAGAAAAAGTAATAAGATAGCATCTTCGTATACACAGAATACAAATGAACAGACCATCTTTAATGACCGGGAGCACGGTCTTGCTAAAACAACAGTTATCACTTTAAAAGTGTTCTTTAACTATACATATTACACAATCTGATAATGTATACTCGTAGCCTTCTGCCCTTAACATACTTGGGATAGTTATTCAAGGACAAGTTCCTGCTGCTAAAAACACTCTCATGCTGCAAACACCTCCAACCAAACTGACTATAGAATCTATAAAAACGAAAATGTAACATTCACATGGCAATTTCCATTATAAAACCATTTCATTGAACTGCCTTAAGGTATGGCACTATTAAATCATGCCAAAACACATGTTGCCAAACAACATCCACAATATGGTGCTTCACTATCATAGGTTATATGTACTATTAGAGGGCAGGTGCCCAGATTTTGAAATCCTCTTAACTACTCCTAGCGCACTACAATATGCTAGTTGTATATCTAGTTACACTACAGAATTATCTGATGTTAGGATCATGCGGTGGAAGGCAAAGTTACAATACTACCTTCATCAATGCTTGACAGTCACATATCAATCTATATACATTTCTTACTCCGCCACAGTTTTGTTGTGGTTGTACATTTTTGTTTCCTCTTAACTATTACATTCCTGACAGTTGACTTAGGTAATTTTACAATGTCAGAAATAAGCCACATGAATTACTTAGAAATCTAAAATCAATAACTATATCATATCAAACGTCACTGAGGTGCCTTTCTTCCACCTCTCTGATGGTTTCATACAGCAATGATCAACACTGAACCCTCTGCCTCTTTTTACAGTAGCACTAAAGGTGAATATATTGACACACAGACACACATTTAGGTCTACAGAAAGGTATCTGTACACTTACGATCACACAGTGCATGTAGTAGTTCCTGTAGCCATCTCTCACAAAAATTACATGCTATTAAAAAAAACCTAAATTTTTGGGTGCAACGGCCTGTTAAAAAATGTTTAAAATCGTTATTAATAAAGTAATTATCATATGACACATCACACTGAACATACGTGGAAAAAAAAAAAAAAACACTAGTTAAAAAATAAGACAGACAAAATACATGAGAGATATGTTTCTACATTGCAAAGATTCACATTAAAAAAATCAGATTGAACATCAGCAACTAATTAAAAGAACTAATATTGATAAGAGAAAAAATACCATAATAATGTAACGACACTCAGGAAATGAAACTGTTTCATAATAATGTGACTTAGAAAAATAATACTACTTTTGTCAGTTGTGTTGGTAGTCCTTTATAGAGCTTAGTACATAAACTCAGCAGTGATTACTTCTGCTATGCATGCTTCCTGCAGAAATGCACTCAGATAATTTTCCACACACCAATACATTTAAATGAAAATAACATTATCCAAAAAAAGTTAATTATATTACAGTCTTCTGAACTGCTAAAATCTAGAATCTTATGTGAAACTATGCATACAAATTAAACCAGCCACCAATAATTTCCTTGCAAAAATTAAAACCTGCGTATTCTTACATTAATCAGCACACTCAGAAGAAACTACATGTAGAATATGGAGACATTCACTGTTAGCATGAAACATTTTTCAGACTTTTAGAGAATGAGACCAGGGTTACTAAATTATTTTGTGCAGCAATTTTTCTCTTCAAACCCCAGAAGGAAATGAGTTTTTGTTGCTGAAGTGTAGTATGTTCACTACTGTACGTCCATAAAAATGTGGCTCTATGATAGTAACTCTGAGCACAAAACAATATATTTTTTATGTAAGGTAAAAGTAATTTATCAAAACTGTTTCATAAACAAAAGTTTACACTAAAAAGCAACTGTCCAACACCGAAACTTCAAATCAAATAAACGTAAAAAACATATTCATACATGTAAAAAATTTTGGTACAAGCAGTTCCTGTGGTTATGTGGAAGACTTTTCGGAAAATAAGATGTTTTTGGACTCTGGTATGGAACACATACTATTTATTATTAACATTTTTTAATTTTTAATATATATTTATAAAGCATGTAGCATTGTAGGGCAAGAGATTTTATTTGGCGAATTAACATCTTACATGATCAAAATTTTCTAATATAATGTTAAAAATTATAATTTCATTTCAGTGATCTCGGTTCCAGAAAGGGAGAGTAAAGACACATTGATTTAGTCCTGAATGGTCTAGATAGGGTGTAATGATTGTTGTTATGGACTTGGTAGGAGGCAGTAGCTTTGTTTTTCTTTTTGTGTTATGGTTTTTTCCGCAGGAGTTTTGGCGCCATGTTGTTTTAATGCATTGTTTCTGATTGTACACAAGAGGGTTCTAGATAATGGAACGAATGACGAGGGTCACGCCACCAAGAACCAGCCAATGAGAACACGGCGTGTGGCACTCCTTCGCCCTTCGTTCTGGAATGTTTGTCTCCGCCATGTATAATAAAAGTCGTGATGCGATCCGGACAGGATGTGCGCGAAGCTGCGACTCAAACATTTTCATGAAATGAAGTTCCGGATTGGATAAATTTAGCACCTCTGTCTCTATTCTTAACCTTTCTTTCGGACATTCTTGAACTTACAAAATTAGTTTCCGCCCGTGCATGTAGGCCGCTAGGTGCAGAGAGCCAGGATGGCTACTCATTCTTCTTTGCCGCATGTGTATTCACAGTGTGCCAATTATCTTACTTAATTTAAACACCTGATGTAGTGATGCTGTGTTTCTGCTTGTAACTTTCTATGAACCGGATGCACTTTGCTAAGATTGGAATAATGTATTTCATGCTAATGTAAACTATAGTAGTGGAATATAGTGAAGTATATTCTTTCGGGATGAAACTTTCTTTTGAAATTCCGACTGTGTCTGTGGAAATTCTAAATTTGGTCTACAATACAACATAGACTACAAAATTATTACCAGTAAATTCCGGAGTACATGACTACAGATCAAGAGATATGTTCCAGCTTGTAACCTTGCTGTTGGGGCTAAGTTATCATCAAGCTAGTTCACTGGTCTAGGAGGACTAGTGTGCTACATTTGATTGTACCGAATGGGACCCAGGTACAATGTGGTGATGAGACGCTACATTTGTTCACCCATCGTGGGCCTGTGGACCAAACGCTACAAGCATGTTTTAATTTTATTAATTCTTTCTGCACTGTACTGTAGGCATTGTCTGAAAACTATGTAATTTGTAACAAAACATATTAAGTGTCATAAATATTAATTTGCAATGAAATAAGGCAATACTTTCATGCTAAAAGCAATAATGAAAATTTAAACTTACAGTAGCATCCAAAAAATTTTGTTTTCATGCACTGGTGTAGAATGTATATATAGCCTAACTGCATGTATAGAATCCATTTGCAAAGCTTTTCTCCAACTTCAAAAAAGAGAACTGAGAAACTTTTTCAATATAAAATACTTCTACAGATAAATGTGGACAAGCGCCCTTAATAATTAATATTTTAAATAGTGATCAACATTAAAACAGCAGAACAACATTTAAACAAACAAGAAAAATGTTTTCCAAAGCTGTATAATTTTTAACAAGTAAATAAATAATAGCAGAATGCTCAGATTCAAAGATGTGTGAAATTACAAGCTGGTTGCATTTAATTGCAATGATAGCTGCCTTTCCATATACAAAAAAAAAATGAAAGCAGCATGAGCAAGTTCAAGTGTTACACAGTTTGATGACATAACTTACATAATTCTGCCAGCATCTGATTTATAAATATATGAAAACTTTGTTCATTCTTCTTAATGCATTGTGGTTATAAATCTAGGAAGACTAGTACGTCATCTCACCTGCTAGCAAAAGTTTAAAATTTTCCTTAGTCAACAGTTATATTGACACTTTGCTGCAGTTAGTTGTTGACCCCACCCAAATTGTATGTTTGTGTGCATGCTTGGAGGATTAGTGAAATGCTGCCTTAGCAAATTATCATACTATTTTTTTGACAAGCATTTTACTCATTCATGGGTGCATGAACCACGAATATTAGCAGAGCAAGAAGATTAATTCAAAAAGTCTTCAGAATAGGCCACCACTCTGCCATCCTGCCAACACTGAAGCAGTACTCCACAGTAAATTATGGCATGTCACATACAAAAAAAAAAAAAAACACACATTCATAAAATAATTTTCTGTTTATTTTCAGTCACCTAACATATACAAATAAAAAATTACTGCTATAAATAATAATTAAACTGGGAGGTGGACATTACATGTGACAACTCTTAGTTATTATAATATACAGCATGACTAACAACAGAGTTTGCTTTGTAGAATAAAGCAGAATAACTTCTTTTCCAGCAGTCTTGTTACTGGTGAACATAAGTGCATTGTTTGATAACAGCTGGAAAAGGGAGCCAGGCCACTTGCATACAAGTAGGAGAAAGGAAAAGTGAGAAACAAACGTGTGCCACCTACCATAAACTATGCTTTGCTTACACTAGGTCAAAAGTTAAAAAGCTTGGCGAGGCCAGAGGAAAGTGTGGCTAGTCAGCATCCTACTGTGCCTGAAGCTCGTACTGAAGGTCATACAACTCAAAACGCAGACCAGCATGCACACATATCACTTCACATGTTTCATTCTAAACTATATTATTACTGCAAAAATACCACCATGTTTTCCATTCATATATTGCACCTTTGCTCTATCTAATTTTCCAAAAAAAAATATATGAATGTCAGTTACAAAATGTTAAACTAACGACTTAGTAGGCCACAATATCTGGAAGAGAAGACGTGGAGCTATTGTGTTTACAATTCTCCACCAACAAGGTTTTGACCTTGAGCTGTCAATTATACAGTATACCACAGAGTGGTTGAAGAGAGAGGGAGAACATTGAATAAAAAGAAAACTATTAAACTAGCTGTTAAATAATATTAGGTGAATTAGTTCTGATGCTTGCAAAACCTCTAGTAATTTCAGTGCGAAAAATGAATATAGTACATGTCTATCTTTACGTAGTTCAAGTTACATTATTTGCTTTTAACATTTATAATCAAATCTTTGCTCTTATGTAGATTAGTACAACATTGTTCAGAGAGATTATATTCATGCACTAAATTGAAAATATTAAGATACATAATACTTTTAGGTTATGTTAATAGTTATAAGTTAAAGCCTGAAAATTAATTTAAGAAATGCATTCAGATAACTACAGTAAAACATTTACATATTGGATAAATTTTCTTGCATTTTACTTTTTGTGTTAATTTTTTTTCTTTCGATTATAATATTTGCATCTACTGCAAACTGCTGTAAGTTAAGTGTATAATGTTTTAAAACGGAAGACTTTTCTTGTATTAATGCTGTTTTAGTAAACACACATACACACACATAAAGCAACAGTGAAACACACAAATTAACTCTTATTTTACAGAAAGGAATGTTGGTTGGCCTATCTTTAGTTTCCAGTCACCTTCCTACAGTTTTGAGACACTGGCTGCTGGCAAGCATCATGGTAATTGTGAAACAGAGTGTGAATTTAGATGAGCAGTCTTAGGAATTTTAATTACCCATGAACACAACTGAATTATTAATATAAAGTGTTTTTTATTTGCATTTAGTTAAAAGTGGACTTAAATTTATTTCTTAAGCCTAGGGCCACACATTGCATTTTCACCGCAGCAGCGAAACAGCAGCAGTTTCACAGCATATCTGCTCCTGGTCTACACATGTACGGCAGAAACGAACATTCTCAGTCTTAGTTCATTATTGAGCTGCAGAGTGTCGAGCATTCAAATTGTGTCTATAGTGCGAATAAATTGAGCTATGTTATCAAAACTGCACTATACAGGTTGAGTCAGGAGGAAAGGGCAGTATTCTAGGACGTGATAGTACTGTTCATTATGATCGAAAAGGTTCATGTGAACATGGGGTCAATATGTAATTATTGTTTTAATTTTGTGCTCTTGTGTTCTCGTTTCAGTGACAAGGAGATTAAAATAAACCAAGCAAATTGCATAGTAAGAATATTTGTACTTTATCATACGGTACATTTATTAAAGAAAAAACAAATTTTTTACAACAAAATTTTATTTAACATTCCTTTCCCTAGCATAAATAACAAAATTTGCACAACCGTTCCATTCATGTCGTGTCATTCTTTGGTCCAATGACATACCACAATAAAGTCCCAAATATTCCACCGTTGGCTTCAATACATATCTCAACTTGTTGATGAATATGATGTGTTGCCCATCGAAGAACATCATGGCGTTCTTGTATGCTAGCAAACATGTCCATTACACGAGTTAGCAGTTCGTCTTGTGTGTTTACTTTATGCCTGTAGACTTCACCCTTCAAACAATCCCATAAACAATAATCTAAGAAGTTGAGGTCAGGAGACCTTGGTGGCCAGGAAACGGTACTACCACGACCAATCCACCAATTAGGAAATGCAGTATTCAAATGCTCCCTCACTTGGTTGAAATAATGAGGAGGGGCTCCATCATGCTGGAAGTACAAAACAAGGCGTATAGCATAACGAACGTCGTCGAGTAGTTCAGGTAATGTATGTAGCAAAAATTGTAGGTATCTTGCCCCATTCATATGATCATCTAAAACAACAGGGCCTATCAGCTTGTCATGCAACATACCACACCACATGTTAATTGAGAAACTCATTTAAAAATTGGTATCCACGATACCATGGGAATTTTCCTCTTCTGGGCTCCATAAGGGATTGTTTCGTATATTGCAGATTCCATTACAGGTGAACATTGCCTCATCTGTGAAGAGAGTTATTGGCACCAAATGATGATTGTTTTGAAACCAGTGTCAAAATTGTAGACATTTGGCACTGTCGCCTACATGAAGAGTTTGCACATGCTGTGTGAAATGGGTACAATCGTTCACAATGCAGTAATTGACATACATGTTTTCGTGAAACATTGGGCCATATTGCAATATGAAAAGTGCTAGCAGTAGGGCTGTGCTGAACATCGCAGATAATGTTCTCTTTTTCATCCACGTGCAGTTTAAGTCCTCATTCCGAACTCACATGAGTACTAGGAAACAAACCACTCTCCCGCAATGTATTACAAACCCTGGAAAACACACTTCGATCAGGAATTCTTTGCATGGGAAAATGGTGGCGGTACTCTTCTACAGCTGCAGTGAAACTACAATTGCAGAAGCCATAAACAATCAGCATGTCTACATACTCTGAATTTGTGAAGATGTGTGGCTTCTTGTACTGTCCAGTTCACGCTGTCCGTTCATACAGTTGTTATCACAAACCAACTGTAGAAACAAAGACACAACCATTCAAATAATAGCATTCAAGGTCACAGTTCACAAAATAATCAATAAAGCTGTTACTACCATGTTTCCATGGTAACCCATTGACAACTTGACTTAAATTGAAATAAAAAGAGAAACGTGTGTGGTTCATAATTTATTACAATCTCCTTGTCACTGAAACGAGAACTCAAAAGCACAAAAATAAAACAATAAGACACATTTACAGGTTTTCAATGTTTTTCACTGAAATGAGGCTATCACGATAATCAACACATATTGATCCCATGTTCACATGAACTTTTTTGATCGCAATGACCAGTACTATCACGTCCTAGAATATTGCCCTTACCTCCTAACTCACCCTGTATAAGTGCGCTAACAGGTGCCGGTCTGCTCAAATAGCCAGTGGAAAGTAGACGTAGGGTGTTATATAGATCATGATTCATGTGAAAGATTTCAAATTTTTTTCAGTCATATACGGAAATACAAGACAACATTTTTTGAATATTATTGGATGTCAATTTCTTTGTTCGATGAGTTGTTAGAACATGTGCAGACCTACATTACAAAACTGGACACGTACTAGAGGTGTGCTACGTGTCGAGAAAAGATTGATGGTCATTCTAAGGTAAGTTTAACAATACTTATTTTAACATAAGAAAATCAATACACATAGTGACCAGTGTAGTATAAAGGATTTTTTACATACAGTAGAAGTTCAATAAAGTGCTCATGTCGGGAGACTTTAATCCAACCCGTGTTATAGCCTATGCGCGCTGTACCGAGATAGACCAGAAAGAACAAAAAAAAAGTTTCTATAAAATGTTACTTAGCGCCGCAATGTTCTTATTTGCCACAGAATCACATTACATTTTCATCATAAGTCTTATCCGTGGTGTTTCGTTCCAGGAAATCCGCGGATAACGAAAACATTGTATATTTAAGACACCGTAATAACCTACATAAACCACTAAATACAATTGATAAAAAAAATTTTAAACCCTAACCTCAAATGCTACTATATTTGTGCCAGGTACAGATATTTAATATGTTCGTAAAGTGTCCCACAACACTTAAATATCGTAAAAATTACACGTTGCATGTGCATTGCAGCGCAAGTTAAATACAGCGGCCCGCAGCAGCCACACTGCAAGCGGTCGCAGTGACTTGGCAACAGCACGTGCACGAGCCAGGTGGCCGGCTACTGCAGACGTTACAACACAGCATGGGCCTGATCCGCCGCGCTACCTCTCCACCCACCCTACACTGCCAAGGACGTGCGCTGGGCAGACGGAGTGTGTCTCCACAAGTGTTAATAGAATGGCATCCGATAACACTATTTCTCGCATGTAATGCGTAATTTATCTTGGTCAAATACATAAAACAATAGTGGAACAAGCATAATTACAACTACATGGGCATGAATATTTTGCATTTGTCTCTAAATATTTCTTGCTTGTATGACGTGCATATCAATTACAGAAAAGAATCGGGTCATAAACATAAAATATTTAACGAAGTTAGCAGTTTAGTTTTTAATACACCATCACTGATTATACTAAAATAGACTTGGCACTGTTTTTTTTCACACAATATGTCACTGGAAAATTTAAATCCACTGGTAAACATGAATAAAGTTTTAGAGGTTTCCGTTTTAATACAGAGCCACTGATTGCAATTAAATTAACTTAGCTTGATTTTTTTTGCAGTTTTCGGTGCAGTACTAACATTTAATCCTATTTGTCATGCTTTATATCGAGACGTACAAATGACACACTCGGTTTTTCCCCAGTACCTGTGGCCAATTGCAAACAGATGTCTTTGATTAAATTTAGCTTTTTCATTTTGTCAGTCAAAGTAAGAAATTTGCGATATTCTCTTCGGTTTAGAAGGATCACTACAGTCTTTCTTTTTAGGAAACATTACGCTGCAGACCACAGAATTGTGTATAGTTGCACACAGTAGAGGCGCTTCAGGGCCGTGTACTACGTGCGGGCGGCAAGCAGGCAAACAAAAAATGTAATTAAATAAATAAGTGTGTTCTGCGTGGAAGCAGTTGGCGCGTGCACCAAGCACATTGCGTAACGGAGTAGATAACAGTGGCTGACAACTCGAAACTAGCTGCTCTCTCGTGCACGAGTGGCGTGGTAGTAGTTAATCCGGGAAACTATGCACGCGCGCGCAAAAATTGAAATTCATAAGAATTTCATGTTAATATTTTAAATTTTTTTCCCACATTTTGCAACCCCGGTTGGTGAAAACCGCGGATACGAAGTCCGCGGATAAGACGGGCTGACTGTAATACAGTACTCCAATTTAACTGTTAAACTACTGTAGTTTATGTTATGTCCATAATGTTTAACTTGTCTTTCACCGAATAAGCCTTTCTTTTCTGCGACATCGCACCACATAAAAAACTGAAATGATCGCAATAAATTCTTGTTGGCAGCTGCTAGTGTGTCTTCAACTGTGACTATCACTTCCCACCCACGTAGCAGCTGGGGATTCACTTGTGCCAGTTTCTGCTCCTTCCCCCTTCCAAGCAATACTTCCTACCACCCCTAACGAGATGCCTTCCGCACCGCCGTACAGCGAGACGTCAAGACTCCTGGCGACTAATAAACACATCCGGCCTGTCAAACTTTGAACACGAGCATTACCGCTACTTGTCCGCAGTCTTTTGTCCTTCTCCGCCCCTCTCATTTGATTGTTTGACCAGCAAAACAAACGTCCGTTTGAAGTACATAGTAGGATTGTGAATTTTCTGGTATATTGGCTTGGGGGACATGAATTACCCCGCGATATAGCCGAATGTGCAGTTTATCGAAGCGCTGTATTCCAAGCTTCTAATTGTAGGGTATTTGGCCTACACACCCTATTTAAATTTTCCAAATTTGTTTGTCGTGCAGAATTGTGGCTTCGTGTTGGCATAAGCATAACGTAACCATAATCTTAACTTCTGTAACTTTGAAATACATTTATACATGGTTTTTCGGCGTCAGCATAGGTCTAATGAGATCCAGAGATGCTTCGTGGGGCACTAGCTATAATGGAAGGGTATAGGTTAGATGTCGCCCGGTGCTTGGGGAACCTGGCTTGCCGAGTGTAGTGCGTCGAGATCACCGGGTGTTAGAATTAAGAAAGGACATGCAAGTAGTATCTAAGTTGCAGAACCGGGACTTAACACCTCAATGTTGGTGTAGACCAAGTCAGGAGTCCAGCAGAACACTTTCAGTTAAGCGAGACGTAATTTCGACAATAACTTATGTGTTAAACCTATTTATTTAAGAGCGGTGGGCTGAACCATAAATACGAGCAATTTCTGTTAACAATTTGAGTGTCATGTGTGACAGGCGAGAGCATTCAGGGCTAAAGAAAGTGTAATTGTGTATGTGGAATCATTTGTTATTGTTTTCATTGTAGGGGGGAAGCCATCTTGTAAATTTTCCTTCTTGTTAGTTGCCCAGAGATATGTACAGTCTCAAGAATTGCCGAGCGCGATGAAGTTGTGTAAGTAGAGACTGGGATAATGTGATTTCTCAGATGGATTAATCATTTAAATGAGTTTAGGAATGCTCTCGGTAGGTAGGGTGCTAACCTATGGAGATCGTGCTGTAGTGCGCCATCTCTGGGCACTTCCAGGGAGAAGTGAGGAGGATGCTGGGAGTCCAGCATTCCGGATGTTCTTTTGCTTCTTGCTG
This sequence comes from Medauroidea extradentata, assembly GCA_003012365.1. Lineage (NCBI taxonomy): Eukaryota > Metazoa > Arthropoda > Insecta > Phasmatodea > Phasmatidae > Medauroidea > Medauroidea extradentata. The sequence continues at coordinate 82,248 of PNEQ01000884.1, forward strand.
GCTGGATGTGGAAGGGATCGGACGCGTGCAGGGAGAGCTCCCGTGGGCGAACGTGCCATGGAGATCCTTTAACATCGGGGCCATAGCATTATTTTTTTTTTGGTACCATGAACCATCGGGCTGTGCAAATAATAATATTGATCTGAGTTTGGCTATTTATTTTTGTAGTATAAGTTGAATGTAAGCCTGATGTGAGAGCCCACCGCGTATGTTGTACAGGGATCTGTAACTGTGTTGTTGAGGTCGAATCTGTGAATTCAATAAACATCATGCAACCGAATGGTACCTTTATCATTTATTGGTAATAACAATCTCTGGGTACACCTAACCAGGTAAATATTTAGTGGTTTTTCGCTCTTCTCTTCTCAGATCCACGACGCTGAGGTAAGAACTTGCGACTCTACCACTGAAACTACAGCTAGCTGAGGGCATGTTAAGTCAAATAACATTCTACGGGCAAATTAAGGAGGGCGCGTTTGTGGAAGCGCGTGGTCGGCGTGGACGCCACGAACTGTTGTATGTGTGTGAAGGGGAGAAGTATCACCACATACTGTATTTCATATTTTGTTGTGTTACAGAAGACTTTAACATTTCTTTGTTGAAAAATATTGACTATTTTTTATTTTTATCACAACACCCTTCTCCCCGTGGCAGTGTCAATTGATTTTATATGAGATAAAGATAGATTGATTCCTATCATGACCATCTTGTGTAAAAAAATTTTTCAGTTGAGTTGTGGTAGCGTTGTGGTTGTACACATTTCAGTTTATTACAAACCAATACTATATTGTAAATACCTTCTTTTTTTAACAATTTCAATAGGAATGAGTCAGAGCACATACACAGATATATATATTTTTTTATGCCAGCAACCTCACTCTTTCCTAGACTTAAAAATTTTTAATAGTTATCTGTGATGTTCTTACATTTGTTCTTTACTTCATCAACCAAAAACTATAAGTAAAGCTTTAACAGAGGTGAATTTTTATAGTTGATGGTATGTTTTAAGCACTTCTTTTCATAAACTAGCATAAAAAATTAAAAATTAATCTGCATTTAGTGCTACGTGACAGGGTGAAATATATTACGAGATCAAAATATTGAATATTTTTGATTTTTTGTAATGACTTGTGGTATTTTTCACGCTTCAGGTGCTTGGCCACTGGGACTAATTTTGCAACCTTTTACAACATGAATTCTACATTGCGAAAAGCACAACTGCGAAAATAATACGTGAAACATGTCACGTTATTTAGTCATGCCTGCAAGATTTGAAAATATCTGAACCAAAAAAAGAAACTTGATTAAAAATTGCAAATAACTTGTATAATAAAACAAACTTTCCTAATAGTTGTGGTGCGGCAGATGGCAAGCACATCAGGTATAGGAACCCCAAAAATGCTTGATCTCTATTCCATAACAACAAAGACAAAGATGATGGCAGTTATGAATGCTAATCTACGTTTCATAGTGATGGATATTGGTGTCTATGTGAAGGAAGGAAATTCAACAGATTTTGGGGACAGCCCTTTTGGAAATACACCATACTCAGGTACTTAAAATTTGCCAGCACCTAGGTGTTTACCAGGTATCGACGAAAAACCACAGCCGTATGTTATTGTTGGAGACAAAGTTTTTAAACTGCATACAAATCATTTAAGGCGATTTCCAGCTCCCAATCAAAGGTTACATCGAAGAGTGTACAGACTCTCCAGGCGTTGACGTTCAGTTGAATGTGTTTGGAATAATTACCTACGAGTGGCGGTGTTTCACACTCAAATTTTTGTTGGTCCCGATTTTGTTGACACAATTGTTACGACAGCCTGCATACTACACAACTTTGTTCGGAAACAGGATGTCATAAATTATGACAATGCAGAGACATATCCTTTTGTGGATGTCAAAGATTTCGGACCAGCTGAACAAGCTACGGGAAGTGAAGTACAGGTCATTTTTGCTGCCTATTTCATAGGTGTTGGTGCTGTGCCTTTTCAAAACCATCACATGTGGTAAAAAAAAGCTGTATTGTTAAGCAGACCCTATGCCACACGTAGGTTATGTAGATATTATTTACACACTTCATTAACTATAAATTGTGTTCATATGAAACAAACAACTGTCCTACGTAAGTACAAAATGATAGTGATTAATTATAGAAATAATTGTTAATATTTGTGTTACCTTTATTAAGTTATAGTTTTAAATTGGGTAATAGTGGACGTGAATACTTACATACATTTTAACTTAAAATTGTTCATACTTTTACCTTACTTTAATCCCACCGCTTTAACCTCTGTCTTAATTGCTCTGCCTTGGCAATCCCATTGTCTTACTTCACAGTTTTTGTCTTTGTAGTCTTTATTAAATTTCTCCCAGAGACAGGGATACTCTTGCACACATTGAATAAATTTATTAACGTCAAACATTTCAACGCACTGCGGCTCGACCGCACTGTGTGGACGCTCCAATTGAACTGCAACCATTGCCCCCGATTTGCGGCACTGCGGTAGTGCGGCGCAGCAGCAGCATGTTGCAATCACTTGCGGTGAGATGAGTGCATGCCACACTATGTAGACATTCTCATTTAAACCAATGGGTCGTACTGCTGCAGCAAAAATGCTGCGGTGGAAACACTGTGGCGAAACTGCAATGTGTGATCCCAGGCTAAGAGCCAGCAAATCATAATTTCAGAAACTACAGGAAAAACATACGTCACACAAAACTAAAAATAGTGTGTGAAAATTTTTTTTGTAAAAAAAATTACGTTCAAGAGGATGAATGTCTGTATGCAAAATGCAATGTGTAGGAATTTTATTCTAAATTTGATTATAAAATTATGTATGTTGCAAAAAGTCCCTTAATAGTAAGTTTAAAACAAAAATAGGCGTGCTATTCATTAAGGGAGTTAGTGCGATAAAATCATAATTTTATATTTAAATGAAATAGTGTTAGTTTTGTAGACGATACTTGTGAGTACAGTTTCCTCTTATGAAACAATTTTAACACGAATAGTTTTCTCATAACTGTGCATCAAAGCCAAATTTGGCATGTTCTGCTGCCATGCAAATAATGAAAACCAATTGACTTGCGTAAGTAAAATAATTCACAGTCAAATAACATGCCACGGGCAATAAAAAAAAAATTAAAACAATCCTGTTAACTATTCTTGTATTTAAAAAAATTACTGAATTTTAAACTTTTTTCTTGTACTTTTGCAATTTTTTTAAAAATTAAAAATATTGCACTAATGGTCTTTTAAATACTTTATTGAATTGTTCATGGGTTGAAATATCACAGTGAATCATTTTATTCAAGCAGGTCAGTTGGTATTCACTACTCGCATGGCAGCAGAACAAGCAAATTTAGACTTTGGCACACCGTTATGAGAAAACTATGGAAGCTAAAATTGTTTTGTAAGAGCGAAATGTACTCACAAGTATCGTCTACAAAACTAACACCATTCTATAAACATATAAAATTATGAATTTATTGCACTTGAACACTCCTAATGTATGCTTAGTAACAATCAAAACATAAATATTATAATGATATAATTAAAACTTAATGAAATAAACAAACCGTTTTTTGCCCTCCTGACAAATGTGCATTTTTGACCTACAACCTTTTGCATTTTCAATGTTGATATTAAGCACATTCCAGGCCAAGAAAAAAAATTCCAAGTTTAAAAGAGTTTTTATGATTTCAATGATTCCATACCAAAGGAACGGTGATAAAATCACGAAACCAACGGGAAAATATTATATGTAATATAAATTTTTTTCTGCAATGAAAATCTCATAAAATAAGTTAGCCATATAATCACAGTGATGTACTCTGGATCAAGTATTTCTTAAATTCATAGCAACTTTACGAAGATATTTATTAGAATGGCGGGAAATACGCAGTAAGGCTACCAAAGTAATATAACATACTGAGGTACAAGAACTAACAAATGATACTTGTAAACAGGTACACACATTTTTTTTGTGGAAGCAAGGTCGCGACATTTCACCAGTAACAATCTGACTTCCTTGGGTAGCAAGACATGGCTCACTGCAGTCCAGTCTGCAGTGTGTGCTGTTACCTGTAAGCCTAGCACCCAGAAAGCGAACTAAGGAAAGCAGAAATATCAAACATGGAGGCAGTAACGTAGGTCTGGTTGTGATAGCATTTAATGGTCAAGGTAGAAAGGGTGGAAAAATTGAATTATCTGATATTGGGACCTGAAGGATCTCTGGATTTTGTAATGTATTGATGGGCTCTAAACTATTGCACGAAGAAGGCAAGGATTTCACAATTTTGGTGCTGTAGCAAGAGTCAAAATCTTTGTTGTGAGAAACTACACAAGCTGCAACTGGAGTTTCTTGTGGGCACATGTTGCATCCAGCTAAGGCTTATTTTGTGTCTGCTCTGTGGTCATTCATTCTCTGTCTTAGTGTATTGGTGGTGAGACCTATGTACTCTGCATCACAGTGTTTGCACTGGAGCTGGTATATCAGGTGTTTTGTAGCACAATTGTAGCTGACTTGGATGGAACATGTTGTTATGACACATGCAATACCCCCTGGGTCTAACACAAGTACGATGGCTGAGCTAGCCATGCCGCTGTGGGCACAGCGAGTGACGTCAGGGCATCGCCTAATATATAAGTGAGGCCGACCGTGCAAAAGGGGGATTCCGGTAAACGACGCCACCTGAAGACGATGGTCCTCCGAGCCGAGGAGGCCGAGCTGCGAGGGGCGTAGTCATTGACGATGACACAGGCGGCAAGGTGTTAGAGGGGCCAGAGTGGGCGCCGCTTCTCCTAGGTTCCGAGATCGAGCACCGAGCTTAACAAGTTAATTTCAGTGGTAAGTGAATACACCTCTTCTTCGGGATTTCCTTTAAACTCTGCCTCTAGCTATTGTTGTAGTGATCAATTATCATTGATATTGAAATAAATTAATAATTTTTTAAAGTAACTTAACTGTCTCTGGATACATTGTAAAAGATATAATAAATAAATAGTAGATTGTCATTGAATTCCTGCATGCTCTTGATTGAGTTTCCCCCCTTATCTTGAGTGTTGAGTTCCACTAAAGAACGAAAACATTACAATGGTGGAGTAGCGCCGGTTCGAATCCGGTCCTCTAGGCAGGAACATCACTGCATCCAATACATCAGTGCAAACAAATTACTGCTAAAATATAGCTACACAGATAAAATTTCCAACCACCCCCTCAAATATTTTGATTTCCCCACCCACCCACCCATGCTTGGGGATTCTTTTGCATGCTGCATGGTGTGAGTAGTAGTAGTTGTGTGCGGTAGTTGTAGTTGGCAGTGTGTTGGGTTAGTCATAGTGTTGAGTTGCAAATCGTAATTCAAGCGTACCGCGGCAAGTCACTGTCAATTACGCGCACTGTAAGCAGTCCGTACATGAGCAGCGAAAAAGAAAGAAGTTGCGTCGCTTCAGCGAAGAAACTGTTTAAGGCAGCAACGTTAGACCTTTCTGAGGTAGAGCGTGAACTTTCAAATAGGGCCGCAGATCCCACTCATAATTTCAATAGTCTTATAAATAAGGTTAATAGATTATTGGAAGAGATTCCCAATTTACTAAGTGAATTAAATAGTACCAGTACCAGATTGACTAGATGTTTAGTAGCAAAAATAGTAGAGAAAGGTTTGCTTCAGGATCAGGAAGAATTAAATTACTATGATGATATAGGTGAATTGTCAGTTAGCTTAGAAAATACTTCACAAAATAAACAGTAAACTGTGAATTTGAAAATAGATTGTACGGAAACACAAATTTTACATTAAAAACAGACGCGAATTTCAGTATGGCGGTAAACGAACCTGTTAAGAGTAGTAGTTCAACAAGCAGAAAAAATTCCTGAATTTTCTGGTGGGGCAGATGAAGACATTGAGGAATTTTTAGATAATTATACAGCAGCTTCAGAAATTAGCAACTGGAAAGAAGTAGAGCACTGTAGAAGACTACGGTTCTACCTTAAAGACTCTGCAAAACGCTGTTTAGAAAATTTAGTACAGGAAAGACAGGAAAATGCGGTGACATGGGCAGAAGTCGTAGATAGGCTGAGAAAAAATTTCACATCTATGGATAGGTTAGAAAAATTCAGAGAATTGTTGTACACTAAAAGACAGAAAATTTGTGAAAGTTGTAAGTCTCATTTAGAAGACATGCTGTATTACAAACAAAAGTACAACCCAAACATGAGAGAGTCAGAGTTTTTAGAGATAGTATGGAAGTGTTTGTTACCATCTATCGTTGATAATATCATTGGATCAGAAAATGATACACTGGAGCATCTTAAAAGAAATCTAAACAGGGTAGAGTTAGGCATAAGACGATACAATCAGTGTGTTCAGGAAGGACAAGTTAACCACGAACACAGTAAATTAGAAAAAGAGATTGAAAAAATAAAAGAGGAATTAGGTACAATTACCGTGGAAAAGCAGGCCAGAGTAGATTGCAGTAATTATGTTCAGGGTAATAACTTTCAAAGCAAAAGTTATAGGCCAAATCGGAGAGATAGTGACAGAAATTACAACGTTCAGTACAGAAGTAGAGGAGGCCACAACCAGTACAGACAGGGCAGATATCACGATGCAAGTGAGAGGTCAAAAAGTTTTCACAGATATAACTCACAGCCTGTAGTTATAATTCAGGGTGACACAAAACCAAGTAGGCATAATATTAAGTCTGAAAATTCTGAAGGACAGAGACAAAGTCAATTAGAAAAAATAAACGGGACAGGCCGGACAGATTCAGTAGGAAAGGTAGTGAAAGATATGAAAACAACACAGATAGATACAGCAGGAAAGGCAACCAAGTGTCAAAAAACTAGGTGACGAGGGGGTAGAACGTGTCGCCCCTGTAGAATATAAAATCTACTCATACCGAGAAAGTGACGAGATTAGCGGGAGTGGAAATGATTCCGAGGTATCATATAGTGAGCAGTATGATTACAGTACTTCAGAATCAGACAACTGTGACTAAAGCAGTTCGGAGCAGGAAAATACCTATTGTGTTTCTGACCGAGAATCTGAGTATAGCGAAACTGAACCGGAACCTGAATACAGTGTTTCACATCGAGAAACTGATTACAGCGGTTCTGAAGTTGAATCAGAATACTATAGTAGTTCAGACCGCGAGAGCGATTATAGAGATTCCGAAAACAAAATTAGTTACGGTCCCACACATGAGTCAGAGTACTACACTAACTCAGAAAAGGAAGAAGGTATAAAAGCTAAAACATCTTACGCAAACATAACGCGTAAGAACGCTAGGCCAGACAGCAGTTGTGTTTCCACAACAGAGAGTGTAGGATATTATAAAAATAATAACTTTGAAAAAGGCGAACGCAGAATAAGGTCGCAAATTTTCTTTGCAAAACCAGTTTCAGCAAACACTTGACAGCATAGCATTGCATACAAATTGTGAAACCAAGGCCACGTAAAATCAAAACCAATGCGGATAGCGGATAAAGTAGTTGTGAGGTTAGGAAAACTGCACAGTCGCAAAAACACACGACTGTAACAAGGAATCACGGTGCAACTGATAAACATGCCGAAATCGACACACAGCAGGGCAAGAGTAAACAGAAAATCGGGCCGAAAAGTGAAGCTCAGCAAACATGTGCGTTATGCTTTTACAACGGACATCACAGCCGGGAATGTCAATTGTTTCCAAATCAACAATTTGAATTTAGCACAGACATTTCGTCCCGGTTTAAGAAATTCAAACAAACATTCGGTCTAGAACCGCGCAAACTGTTTATAAACAGTGAGGCCACAGTCCATTGTGGGCTCGGCAAACAACACGATTGGCGCAACAGTGGCGAGAACACGCCTTCGAAAGGAGGACATCAGCAAAACAACGGTGGCGGCCATGATATGTGTGCTGACACAAACAGAGTAAGTAAGTTTAAGTCTGCAAACACACGTGTCGGCGGCGACCAAGAAATCTTCGACGCCAAGGGTGCGGGTAAACATAAAAGGAAAAGAATACCTCGCACTTTTAGACACGGGATGCAGGAGGAGTTGTGTTGCAACGACAGTTGTTACAACACAAACATTAGTGCCAATTCAGGAGCAATTTAAACTAGTAGGGACAACAGAAGAAATACAAGGTCAATAATACAAAGCTGAGATGAAGTTAGGTATATTAGGCAATACATATCCGCAATAATTTCTTGTTATAGATAATCGCAAAGTAGACGTTATTATTGGATACGACTTCATGAGGAAATATTCTGTAATTCCTTTCCTAAATCACAAAATTATGTTCATCAACAGAAAAGATAACACAAAAATTTTGCAAGTCCCTTTCGAGGATAGTAGTATACTACAAGATGCAGGAACAATAGAATATTGTATAAATAGAATTGATAGTATGGAAACAGACGAAGAAATTAAAGTAGAGGAACAGATTAACAAAGATTTAAGTATTAAACAGAGGAGAGAAATATTGAACTTAGCCAAAGAATATAAAGATAGGTTCGCAGATAAAATTACCGATTTGACTGAAGCAAGGAATTTTCAAATACAATTAGAGACCTTATCTGAAAAACCAATTCATACAAGGCCTTACAGAATAAGCCCAAATATTAGAGAACAGTTAGCTAAACAAATTGATGAAATGAAACAAGCTGGCATAATAGAGCCATCGCAGTCGCCATACGCTGCACCTAGCTTAGTTGTCAAATCGCTGGAACACAGCATTAGCATACATTGATTACCTATTTACAATAGGCAACATATTCAAAAACCACATAGAGAACATAAGGAAAATTTTCGAAAGACTAAGACAGTTTAATGTCAAAGTAAATAGAAAAAAGTGTTCATTTGCTCAAACTAAAATAAAAATATTAGGACATTATATTACACCAGAGGGCATTAAAACAGACCCAGAAAAACTTGAGGTAATCAAACAAATGGCACCTCCCGCCAATGTAAAACAATTTAGATCTTTTCTAGGAACGACATCTTATCTGCGAAAATATATTCCAAATTATGCTAGCAAAGCAGAAGCATTGATAAACTTAACTAAAGCTAGCGTTGAGTATAAATGGGACACAGAGGATCAGAAATCTTTTTTAGAATTGAAATTAGCCTTAGAAACAGCTCCAATTTTGAAAAAAATTTGAGGATGATAGGACTACAATATTAGCATGTGACGCATCGCAAACAGCCATAGGGGCAGTATTACTGCAAGAGGACGCAGAGAAAAAAAGGCACATAATAGCATTCACATCCAAAAAGTTATCAGCAAATGAAACTAGGTGGTCAACAACGGAAGGAGAACTAGGTGCAATAAAGTATTTTTGCACATATTTTACGCAGTACTTGTTCGGACGTAAATTTATTATAGAGACTGACCATGCCAGTTTAAGATACCTTAAAAGCATGGCAGAAAATAATTTACGTATTCAAAAAATGGCCATAGCATTAATAGAATATGACTTCGAAGCTAGGATAATCAAAGGCAAGTCAAATATATTACCAGATGCACTTAGTCGAGTACCAACTACAGGCAAAACAAAGGTCGTACACATTGTAGTAAACGGGAAAACTTATAAAATTAAAGAAAATTCTCAGAAAAATGAAAACATCTTTCAGGCATTAGCGGAAGGTATTTTTCAAAATACTGACAAAGCAGATGAAATAAGAGACAGTGTGTACAAATACGTAAACACTAACTGGGGGGAACTTAAAGACTATTGTAAAGACAAAGATGGTAAAATGTTAGACAAAACAAAAGCTCTTGTACACATTAAAGAAAGTACAAATATTCCAACACATGGAATAGCAAAATCTGTAGTCAAAATTTTTCAAATTTCTATTGAAATAATTTGGGTAGGTACCGAAGAAAAAGTTAAATATAGCTGTATAGATCCCGTAATAGAAGTAAAGTTAATTAAAGTGTAAATAGGTAATAATATATGGTATACGACCGTTTTCAATCACGAACAAGAGTATGTAAACATAGAAACAGAACAAGAAACTTTAGTGTGAAATTTAAGCCAGGAGGATGCTGCGGTAAAATCACCTTTTTTAGGCTAATATTCTAAAGATCCTCATGTCAACAACCTTAACATAGCACTTATAACACCAGAACTAGCACAACCTAAATACAAAAGATTAGCTAGGAGATACGGCATAACACAAAATGGTGAGATATACTATAAAGTACATACGCCATTGGGCGAAAAGAAGCTTACATTATTTCCTAAATATTACCAGAAGAAAATAATAGCTGCACATCATGATGCGTTATTAGGTGGTAGACACTTTGGAGCTCTAAAAACACTAGCAAAGATTAGACAAGCATATCTCTGGGATACAATGAGCAAAGACGTAAGGGAGTATATTAAGAACTGCACGAAATGTCAGAAAATAAAATGCAGCAATCAAAAACCAATTGGTAAAATTGACCCCTATAAAACCCCAAGCTATTTTACGTACATGGAGTCTGGACGCGAAAGGTCCACTGCAAAAGATAAATGACAATAATAGATATATACTTGTTATGACGGAATTTGCGTCACGTTTTGTACTAGCCAAGGCGGTGAAAGCTATTGATGCCAGTACATGCACAGAATTCATTTAGGAGGTAATATTACGGTACAGGTGCATGGATCAAATTCTAACAGACAGAGGCACATCTTTCAATAATGAACTAGTATCGGCATTATTAAATATGTTAAATATCAAAAAGTTAAAAACCACGGCATACAACCCATCCTGTAACGGATTAGTAGAGTCCGTAAATAAAACCTTAGGCACGCAGTTAACAGCATGTGCTCATGAGGACCCTAAAAACTGGGATCAGTATTTAGACTTTGTAGTGTTCAACCACAATACAACAGTTAACAGAAAAACAAAGTTCACGCCATTTTACTTACTGCATGGAGTAGAGGCCATGCAACCGTCCCATGCTATACTAGGTGAATACGCTGATAGGTATAATGAATGGCAAAAGAAACTTGATGAAAATAGGGATAAAGCCAAATTAAATTTAATACAGGGGCAAAAAGTCCAAAAGGCGAACTTTGACAAAGGTTACAGAGATAATAACCTTCAGGTAGGTCAATGGGTGTGGTTGAAAAATCACAACCGGCATAAGGCCCTTGCCTTCAAGATTTCCGGTCCTTATCAAATCACTAAAATAATAGGTCCTTCCACGATAGAAATTAAGAAAGGAAACAGGGGAGGCAAGGAATACTATGATTCTGTCAGTGCAAGACAGATAAAACTTGCTAATATTAGATAAAAACATATGTTCTGTCGTTACAGGTGTACGAAGAAAGGCAGAAATGGCAGTAACTACAAGAACTGCCATTTTCAGCTTTCTGTGCGTGGTAATGCACATGAACGCTGAGCTATCGTACAGAACTTTCTCAGGGCTTTACTGGAGGGAGATCAAACCTAGTGTAATCTATGACGAAACTTTCCCGCTAACATACTATATTCCGATTAGTAAACCACAGAAATCACAAGTGATCGACATCTGGCAACACAAAGCTTGTGCAGTAAATTCTACAGCGGTTTGCAACAATGCAATTATAATTAGAAAATACTTTGAAACAGTGCAAGAAACGTTGGCGTCTCAATACTTGAATGAGGTAGATATTCCGGTGAGACAAAAGAGAGGTATTCAACTGCTAGGGGACATTACAACATGGTGTTGTAATGTACTAACAGAAAAACCCCTAGACCAGTTGATAGGTAACAAAAAATATTTGGCTTCAAAATACAATATGCTACAAAACATGGTGGTAATGTCAGCCAATGTATTAAACGCTACGGTTTCCAATTTTATAAATACAACAAGCCAGACAGAAGGGCGTGTAAATAAATTAACTAACTTCATAAATAAAATTACAAAGACAGTCAATTCTCAAAATAAAATGGCAAATTTTGTTGAACCGGCTATGATATTCGAACAGCTAACGGCAAAGATTTTGCTAGAATTCATAAACGTCGTAATACGTGAACAGGAAATTTTGACATATGTGTCTCACTGTAAAACAAACCACCTACCATTGCATGTAATCGGTAGAGAAAGATTGCATAGTGACTTAGTAAGTACTGCGAATTCAATAAAACAGTACGACCTTGAACTAAGTATTTCAACTGCAAACGTAGCTAAATATTATTCAATCCCTATCACACAGTGCACGTTTTCAGAAAACCAAATGCTAATTAAAGTGCAGATTCCGGTCAAAAACAATAAAATGGCATGGAAGTTGTATAACATTATACCAACTCCGTATAAATATAAAGTGCAGACGTGCTACTTAAAAAAAAGACGTAAAAGACATTGCAGTTGACCACAACTCAGGCGAAATTAGAGAATTAAATATGGCAGATAACGGTATTGACGCATACAAGATTCCTAAAGAGGCAAGTTTAAATGTGCAGTATAAATGCGTAAAGGCTGCAATTTTACTCAATAATTCCCATGGTCTAATTGAGAAATGTAAATACTACTGCACCAATGAAAGCGAACTATATGTTACAAATATATTTCCACGTCAATACGTGATAGCAAATGCTCACGAAACTCTTCAAGTTAAGTGCGTTAACGAAACTCTTAAGCACAAGTATTTCACAGTCAGAAGTGGGCAGCATTGAATTGCAACTTCCCTGCGGGTGCAGTCTGTCAAACAAAGTAGCAACTTTAATAGAGGCAGCGCACATTTGTGATATTAAATCACCACAAGAAATAAATGCGCAAAAAGTTGTCCCAATTCATTGGATGTTAAATAAAGAATTTGCAACCCAGCAGTTAAGCATAGAAACCGGTATTCATTTGAACTCAATAAACGAGTCATTGGATGACGAGTGGCAAATAAAATACGTAACCAACGAGTACGTACCGGCAATTCCGAACGCAAACGACATCGCAATTGACGACGAAAACTCAATTTTCCAATTTTTCACTGGTACACATTAATTCGTATGCAGTGTCTGCACTTATTGTTTTGTTACTCACCAGCACAGTAGGGCTATACAAAAAGTTGCTGAAAATTTCGGTGCTATTAAATAAAATAGCAAGCGACAATAGGTAATGGATCTCCTTCCTCCAGTAAATGCCCAAGAGAAAAGTTGAAGCCATCCATCAGGTTCAGCAGTGGAGGTCAATGCCACCGTTTACAGCTGGTGACAACAACGGATGAAGGTAATCCATGGACACTGGTGCACATTAAATACCAAAAGCAATTGTTAATTATCACACAAAAACACACGTTATTACACGTTTAAATTTCCTGACTCATCGCGATAGCACAAGCGCTACATTCAAAACACGCCAGCATGGCGCGTAAATACGCTACACAGGAGACGCAGACCTTAGCGAAAACAGCTGACTTGACCTTCTACAGGCAGTTAACAAACGTGCCGTCGCATGGCAGCACCAGGTGGACGCACCGTAACCTTGGATCAAAGCCGTAGTAAACCCCGGGGTATTGGAATAAAATAGGTTTAGGTCTACATACAATGTTCAAAGTAAATTGTGTACAACATAATAAGTTGTAAATCTGCAAGTTGTAAGCACAATATTGTATTTAAATGTTAGGAAAATTTTAAATATTTAAGTTAATAATTGCATGTATAAACAGTTAAATTGAATAGTCATAAGCATTACGTAAAAAAAACGTAAGACTGTTATGAAAAAAAAAAAAAAACAAAAACTCTTTCAGAGCAGGCTGAGTGGCCGAGTGCACACATCCTACACCACCCACTATCCCTAAGAGCGGATGACCAGTAATAATATCAGAAGTCCGGTACTTCATTAAGGGGTAGGCGCCGCTCTTAAATTCCGTATGCCATCCCGGCTAACTCAGAATGTTCTGACTGAAGCTCTAATGGTATAGCTGTTCCTACAGAAAATATATTATCATAAGTATATAGATAAGGTTAAATGCATAAGCACAGTGTAAATGAAATATATACCCAGATGTTTTAATTGTATAGCGGTTCCTTCACAAATATATTATCAAAGTATATAGATAACGTTCAATGCATAAGCACAGTGTAAAATGAAATAGCTAACCAGATGTTTTAATTAGAATGCTTTGGAAACTCAAAGAAGAGGTGTATCATAACAATCATATGAGTGCGCAAAGACATTCCGTCAGATTGTTACGCGGGTATAAAATAGCCACTGCAACGTAAGTTCAGGCACCCGCGAGCGCGAGGAAGAGCCGAACCTGAGGAGGCTGTAGCCCTCCACCGTACGGTGCCCCAAAGCACCTCACACTGCCCGCCTTCATCAACGCCCAGCATCCATGACGGTCGAGGACGACCTTTACTGTCGACTGGGAGGATACTGTTATGAACCATGCAATACCCCCTGAGTCTAACACAAGTACGATGGCTGAGCAAGCCATGCCACTGTGGGCACAGCGAGTGACATCAGGGCGTCGCCTAATATATAAGTGAGGCAGACCGTGCAGAAGGGGGATTCCGGTAAACGACGCCACCTGAAGACGACGGTCCTCCAAGCCGAGGAGGCCGAGCTGCGAGGGGCGTAGTCATTGACGACGACACAGGCAGCAAGGTGTTAGAGGGGCCAGAGTGGGCGCCGCTTCTCCTAGGTTCCGAGATCGTGCACCGAGCTTAACAAGTTAATTTCAGTGGTAAGTGAATACACCTCTTCTTCGGGATTTCCTTTAAACTCTGCCTATAGCTATTGTTGTAGTGATCAATAATCATTGATATTGAAATAAATTAATAATTTTTTAAGTAACTTAACTGCCTCTGGATACATTGTAAAAGATATAATAAATAAATAGTAGATTGTCATTGAATTCCTGCATGCTCTTGATTGAGTTTTCCCCTTATCTTGAGTGTTGAGTTCCACTAAAGAACGAAAACATTACAATGTGTGGTTTGTGAGTCTGCTGTTGAAGTAGGTGGTAAATGACACATGAACTACAGCAAGAACTACTGCAATAATATGAACCCCTACTGTTTTGCTGGAGGTTGTTGGTGGGAGTTTCAGATTTACTAGTTTATTGCGGAGGTTGGGCAGTCATTTGAAAATCAATCTGAGAGGTTTTGAAAACAAGTCCTGTGATTACGGAGTGGCAGCCAGGATTTTGTGTCCAGAGTTCATTATTGTCTTGAGTTTCTTTACGCCTTCATGGTAAGGTTTGTGTGTCTGTGTTTGTAATGACATGTTTGATCTGTTGGCGAACAATTGGTTTGTGATAACCACTGTTGATGACGGCTCTTGTTATCTGGTCACACTGTTTATTTAGGTCGCTCTGCGTGGAGCATATATGCTATCAAGCATACATATATGTTTGTAATTCAAACCTGGAAAATTAGCAAATGCTTTATGTTTCTATTTTTCAATTTTCTTAGTTAATTAATTTTCCCCACTCGTACCCCCTTGCAAAAAAAATTTCCTTGAACTCCTCAGTACGATACTATTCCTCTAAAAAATTACAACTCAACTCAGTATTCTCAGTATCCCTCTCCTCAATAAGATCCTTGGAATATCAAGAAAACTTTAATTTATTCTTATTTCCAAACCTTTATTTTGCTCCTATGATTTCAAAGCAATCATCTAGATAATTTATAAAAAATAACCAATCTGCCCCCAAGATAATGTAGACACTTAAAACACTCACAGCTATAAAAGTTATCCACAAAACACTTCCAGCAATTTAAATATGTCCTCAATATTTTTACATTTGCTTCCTAAAATATACATCTGAAGAAGCCTTGGTAGATGATGGGTTACATGGGAAGTAAAGGCTATGCATGGGTCCAATCTGTGATCTGCTTTGTCTGAAAAGAAGTACTATAAAAATCGTCCTGAGAATATATTCCCCAATATTTCTGTAAAAAAGCTATTTTAGCTTCTATAAGTTAACCCATTCTGTTTCTTTCCAACTCATCCACTGGAATGTATCGCCTCATAATCTGCTAACAAATAAATGTTACATCTGCTCGTCTAATCCCACTAATGAGTTTAGTAACCTGTCACATTTATGAATAAACATTGTAGGATTAGGCTCTCTGTTAGCCCCAAAATCTATGGTACTGGTCTCTCAAAAGTTTGGATTCCATCAGTAGTTAGTAAACCTTTGCTTCAAACCTGCTCATACCCCTGTCCATGCAAATGGTTAAGATTTTTGTCACAATTATATTTACATTCTCTCTGCATTCCCCTTTGCACTTTCTGAAATTTTTGCGCAATAATAATTACCTGTAATTTATGTTGAGTCTGAACATCATGGACTACAGCCAGGATTTTTTCACAATTTTTTTAAAATTATTTGGTTGCAACCTCAGAATTCTAAACAATTTTTTCATCGGTGTGTACCTGGTTTGCTACCTCCTGCACCACAATTTCAAATTTTGCAACACTTTGTATCATATTTTTATTTATTTCCACAAATTTATCATTAGTTCCAATGCTAAACCTTTGTTAACTGTTCAGCTAGTTCTAGTTTGTTCTGCTTTAAATATATACATTTTTTTGCTGCTAGTTACAAATTTGTCTGTTCTGTGAGTGATTTAGTGAGTTATGTTAGCTTTTTTAACTCATTATTACCTGCATGAAACATTTTTGTCTGTGTTTCTAACCTACTTAGCTCACTTCTATCTGTTTGACTTCCAAAAAACCTCTGAAATTTGCTTCATTTTCACACATCATGGCTATGAAATTTGTCAAGGTACTCACTCTTAATTGTTATACCGAAAAGTTTTACTATCCTGAAATGCACCTTACTACCATAATAAATTATACATGACCATCACTTACCTTATGTTTGGTTCAATACATAACCAATAAGCAAAAAGAACTTTTAAACAGTTGAGTAATCACATCCAGTCTCCAAGCAATAGACGGCCTGTTTAAACACTGCAAATTCATAATAATCCAGAACTTACTTTTTCCCTACCTAGTTAATTTACTCTCACCAAATTATTACAACAAATATTTAATGACTTAATCTTCCTGTACAACAATATAGGTCTACTGAAAAAAGCTGTTTCACTGTAGACTTGCACTTTAAGTGTATTGATCCCTCTGTGTGCTCCTGTGGACAGTAAGTCAACCTCTTCTCTGGGCACTTAATTCTTCCCGTAGCTCTCACAAACCCTTTTCGCCCCATGTTGGGCGCCAGATGCGACAAGTCATACCAGCCACACATGATACAACAATTAATGCACGGAAGGGCTCTGGACCCTGTGTGAAAACCAAGTCAGTTCGGACAGAGCTACGATCCATCATGTCATAGGTTCAGGGTGGTCTCCGAGCACCACCTCTCTTCCCGTCGGCAGTATCCAGCACAGCAATTAGTAGAACTTTTCTTGACTGTGATCAATTATTTTCATTTATTACTGAGCAAGTTATATAGGTTCACACTACTGTCATCATTGCAAATTAAGTAAAGGTCCAGAAAAAACTATTAATGTAGTTGTATTTCCGATTCTAAAAGAAAAATTCATGAAAGTCCTTTGCAGTGGTTTCTTGTGACCTTGCCTGCGACTTGTGTACCTCATGCATGCACGTTAGCTTGAGCTGGAGAAAAGGGGCTAGGGTAAGGGCAACAAGCCAGTCACTGGCCTCCCTTCCTCTTCGGCAGGCAAGCTGATAGCAGCGTCAGCAGTGGCTATCACTCTCTGCTAGCTGATCCGTTGCTACGCACACATTACATCTTTATGAAAGTGTTGAGCAGCTGGTGCATAAACACTTCGTTTTTCTCCGTGTACATTTGTTTCAAGAATCCTTTACCGCTGCTTAAGTATGGTTAGCCATCCAGAGTAAGCATAAAACCATGCCTAAAACTACAGGCAGCCGCCTACCTAGCACTTCAAATGTGTTGCAGTGTGTTCGTAAACAAATTTTTTTCTACAAAAATATTCCATGTGTGCCCATTGTGCCAAAGTACAAAAAGAAAACAAACTTCAGACAAGGTCAAAACCTCATTGTTAAGACGCCACGCTCATTAAAAAGACAGTTTATAAACCCTCCAAAATAGCTAAAAACTGCCTTTTCAGACTGCCATACGTCAAAAATTACTAACCGGATGTATATGAAACTCAGATTGCGACCTGCACTGAACTTAGTTGCAAACTTTTCACCAATAAAATTACAGTAGACTCCCAATTATCCATGTGTGGATTATCCAATTTGGGGATTGTCCGCGCAAAATATTTCACTTTAAACAGTAAAAAATAGATGAATATTATTTTTTTTAAAATAACTTTTTTGTTCTTTATA
The DNA here is from genome assembly GCA_003012365.1 of Medauroidea extradentata. NCBI lineage: Eukaryota > Metazoa > Arthropoda > Insecta > Phasmatodea > Phasmatidae > Medauroidea > Medauroidea extradentata. The sequence continues at coordinate 100,498 of PNEQ01000884.1, forward strand.
AATACATGCTGTGTTTACTCGCATAATGTTCACCAACTCATAATTCCCGTAGCCGTAGTTTGTAACATTTGAAAAAGATTTAAGTATTTTCCAGGTGGTGAAACAACCAGTTTGCACATACACGGATTAACGAAATTACACTGCATGCTGCGCATGGATGGAATAACGAGATTTTTATCTTGGCTACATTAGATATCCGTAAGTTTTTATTACATTTCCTTTAAGATTATTAGAGCATACCTCCTAATCAAAAATGTGAATAGTCAAGAGTCTACTGTATTAAATTGCTGCCTTTTATTGCTGGAATGAATTTAACCATTTTCTGTCTACTAAGATCTAAGAAAGGGTAAAAGTGGATTATCTGGGATTTTGGATTATCCGAGTGATCGGCCCCCACAATGAACGTAGATAATCGGGAGTTGACTGTATATGGTCACCGCTTAGCGTCCCATAGTAAAAACGGTTTGGCGGAAACCTTGCATGCGAGTTCAGCGCTTGGCTCATTGAGGCGACGAGGCATTTGATGCCCGCTTCAAGGTCGACCTTACTGCTCCGTCGCTTTTGAACCTCTCATGCGCGGGTAGGTGGTGCCCTTAACGAATGAACTTTCCTTTCTCCATGCACATAGGGTTAGACAACAGCGTCCTCTCCACTCGTTATTGACTGCACCAACTAAGCATAATAACATTTACACTCTCTCCACATTCCCAGGTTGCAGCTTGAATCACTCCGCCTGCACGCGTACTTGGATGGCATTGTGTGTGCAACAAGCCAACACACCACCTCAATGTGTTCCGTGCACTATCAGCTGCCTAATGTCACACATTTCCGAAGTGATGCCAGATGCCTCTGTACATATTTTCCCACAGGAATGTTAAGGGCGAACAAAATCATTCTCAGGAACAATGACCATATACTATTAAACTAACAAGTTATCTGTGGTCCTATGCAGGTGAGTGAGACGAGCACTAGTATTATGGTGTGAGCCAGAAGAGGGGTAGGACAAGGGAGTGGCAGAAGGGGAATAGTATTCACAAAGCGATTTGAACTTAGAAGGAGGGATTGGCAGTGGTAGAGGGGAAGGGAGTGAACAGTCTGACCTTGGGTGGTTCAAATTTTTCCCATGGCCACAGTTGACTTGGCTGTGCAGTGTTTCACGTGTACCAAGAAATAATTTATAAGGTGGATTTAAAAAATACCAACTGAACATTTAAATCACTAAGTCTGAACTACAAACATAGCACAATGATGTCAGAACAGTTTCCTGTTGCAACAATACTGTTACCTAACCAGCCAAGCAATAACTGAGAGCTCACTAGTGACAATGATTTCATTATGCTGCAAACTCGGTACGGATAAAGTACAAATCTCTGTGTGTTGAAGTTTTGAAAGTCTTTTGCATCGAAGGATTCACACCACTGTCACAGTGTTTCCCAAAACCAAGGAGCTTTATTTGTTGCATTTTATGTCTGAAACTGTTTGTACAGCAGTGCTACAATCATTATCAAGCTTTGTCACTAGCTCTCCTTTGTCGAATTTGTCATTTACTGTCAGCTTGTGTTAAACTGTCAGGACACCACCTTTATAAGTTTAAATGCCATTTCAAAGTATAATGATGTAATCTTGGCCGAAATTACTAGCACTGTGAACACAATACGATGTCGCAGTAAAGTGTTGCACATGAGCATGTCTATTGTGCAGATAACAACTATGACTGTCACATGTTTGCAGCATTTCACTGTTCAAAGTCACTACAAACTTTAAAATTTTTTGTCCTGAAAAGTGTCACATAACATTGATAAAATTCTCTACAAAATATATTTAATATTTTGTGTGAGAAAACTATACTATTCAACATGCTCCCCTATAACGCCGGCTGCCAGTCTGCCTGCCTACTGCACCAGGCCAGGACGTGCCGAGTGTCGTGTCGAACTACAGCGCCAGGCCGTGCCGAGCCGTGCTAAGCCAGCATTCCTCGCATCTTGCATGACGTGTCTCGCCCGCCTGGTGCCCACTTGTTTACCTTACCGTACTTCGCGTCAAACGACGAGTAGAAAAATCATCATCGGCTCTGAAGACCTGAGAGGTTAAAAGGACGTAAAACCCTGCCATTATCATTCAGTGCGCGGGACCATCAAAATTCGGCTTATAATTGGTGTCATATTTTAATTTTTTTCCCAATGTTTTGAAAGTTAGGGGTCGGCTTACATTCTGTGTCGGCCTACAATCGAGTAAATACTGTATACCAGAAATCAGTGGTTATTGCTTTGGTGGTTAATTTATTAACAACTTTTTATTAGTCAACGAATTAGCTAAAATCATAGTGTTTATGATATTAAAAAATTAGCCAACATGGTGGAAACTATTTGTAACAAAACTCCCAAACAGATCCTTTATAGCTGCTCTAATTTAGGCTTAAAAAATAATTATCGCGAAAATAGTAGAAACAAAGAACAAACATGATGTCAAAAGTTACATCACAAAACTTAAGTTATTTAATGTAACACTTTAGGCCTACTTACGTGAATAGTCCTCACCTCTGTATCAAAATGTTGCAAAACATTAATTTTTGTGGATGATGAGACAGGTGTTCTATTCTTTTTTCTAAATAACTAATTTTGAACATAAATTCTCAGTTTGAAAGCAATATCATAAAAAAAAATTTTAAATCACTGTGAACTGAAGTTGTATTACAAACATGAATAAAGTGCAATACAGTTAACAATGGCACATATACACACATAAAACTCTGTTCACAGAGCTACTGACAAGCCATCAAGGATTTATGGACGGAATAATGAGGGAAACTGTGGTGTCATGCTGGCCTATGCAGGGGCATGCATGCACGCGCAAGGTAAACAGACAATGTCTGTCACAGCTTATAATAAGATAGGGTAACGCAAGTGTATCTTACACTAACTTCCCAGGAGAAATTAAATGTAAACTGTTGTACAGCACTCAATTTATATATAGTTTTTTCATTAAACCAAAGAGAACCAATGAATTGCAGAGAACATTGTAAGAAACATTATTCTGAATCCGAGACAATTTCTACTGAAAAATGGGTACTCAAACATAAGTGAAGTTAATCCAAAATTATGTAAATCTGTACAAAGTACATCAACGACTTACAGTATTTTATGTAGAAAGGAAATTTTTACTAAGTATAAAATTTAACATTAAGATTATCATCTAATTCTAATTGGAAGGGAAACAACTTCTCATTAATGAAAATTCAGTATTAGCATTACTTGTATTAATTAAGTTCTGTAATATTTTTTGTTACTATTTAATTTTCAATCATATTTACATATTCCTGTGCATAGACGGGCAACTCTCTTTCATATTTACATTTGTCCTAGTAGAGAATAATGTATAACTTACAAAATTAGATACAAGAATCCGTTTGGGTCACATTCCTGAAAACACCAAATTAAATAGGAACAACGCAAACTGAGTCAATGGACAGCTACCCACTGCCTACAATAAATCCATAAGTCGGATGGCCAGTCGGCTGGCAGTGAATAGATATACGGATGTGCCACTCCACCATGCATGTTTATTACTGATTAATAGTGAAATTACAGTGTGGGAAACAATTCTAATTATTTGCCAGCTTCTGTGGATGGTTAATATAATTTGCAAACTACTAACAACTAGAATATTTAACAAACAATATAGACATGTGTTATTAAGATTTACATAAGTGTTTGAAAATATGTTTTATTCTTCTTTCCATAAAATACAATAAGATGTTCCAGTAAAATTTAAATATTTAATTTGTGTAAAACAAAAAAGCTATGAATTATCTCCACATTTTGCATTTAATATATAAACACCCAAAGCAGTTAACTGTTTCACATATTTTAATTTACAGGTAATTTACAAAAGAAAACCGCAGATTTATGGCAGGCACAGTGTGAACACAAAGCAAAATAAAAACAATTATCATAAACATTTAAAACTCTTACTTTCTGTGACACCACATCACATTCAAAAATGACTTCTACATTTTTAAATAATGATGCATAATTTGTTTGTAATATTTTTACATGGCTCATATGAATAAAACTGTTTTCTTAATTTCGCTCTGCCAATAAATGTCACATATTTAAAAAACCATGAAAGTCCTGCGCCGTTTGATGTGACCTTGAATATGACTTGTTTTATTCATACAAGGTTCCTAGCTCGAGCTATGGCAAGAGGAACAAGAGAGAGGGTGACAAGCTAGCTGGCCTCCCTTCCGCTCCTCCAGCAAGCAGCAGCGGCACTCAATCACTGCTCGGTGCAAACGCACACAGACCATGCCCACATGAAACTCTCTGGCACCTTGTAAGTTACCACAAAGTTTTTCTTCTTGTACTATAATTTCATTGATTCTATTTCCAATACTTAAATCTGGTTAGCCTACCGGAGGATGCACTGAACTCTCCTCTGTGCCCGAAGCTTCATAAAATAACTCTGTTTTCTCCCAGGTACAAAGGGCCTGACATAGGTGTGTCCTTTCCACTAGTTCTGATTGAACTAACAAAGAATAGTGACATATAAATCTCTGTATGTTGTTTTCAAAGTCTTCTGTTTTGAAGGACCAGAACCACTGTCACAGTTTTGAGCAAAATCATGGAGTTTTTCTTTGGTATGTTTTACGATACTAACAGTTTGAACACCAAAACTATAGTTCTGTCAATTATTTTTCAGCTTCTGTTCAGTTGTTAGGACCACCTTATTAGGATTACTTGCCATTTAAAATATAGTTAGTAAACTTGGCTGATGTCACTAGCAGAACCGATGTTCAGTAAGTGTTGCCTACAAGCACCTCAATCGCGGAGATAACAACTATGTTTGCTCCGCTTGTTCACATCTACTGTATTTAATTATTCAATGCAAATGTAAAACCTTATAATTTTTTTACAGTATGTCCTCAATTCGACGTTGAGGTTAGGTTCTTCAAAACAGTGACATAAGTTGAAAAGACTTAAATTGAATGAACTGACCAGCAGCACATGTGCCACAGCAGCAAGAAAGTTTATCACTGACGAATAGTGCTTGAGGAAACAAGTTCTACTGAACAGCTTTTTGGTGCAGTTATTTAACCAGCGACATGTAATTACCCGTCTTTTCATAATTGAATGGAAATGCTACAGCTCGTAAAGGCCACACATTTTTACAAAAAAAAAATGGCCACTAAAGCACCGCATGGTGTCGTAGTTAAATATGCTTGGTTAGCTTGTCAGCTGCAACTTGCATCTCTACACTTTGAACCAAAACTCCTCTTGATCTCTACTGATGTATCATCTGCCACATTCTTCTCCAAATTTTTATCAGTCAACCATTCAAACATTTCCTATGAGAAATAGTTTATTTCCACGCAAGCCATCCCCCCCCCCCATTTTTTAATTGCAGTGAAAATGTGAAGTCATAGGTCTCCATACTTTCTTACATGTTGGCTACGCCGTCATTGATCTGACCTCAGCAATGGATATCAGAGACGTCTTTACATGCACTTTACACTTAAAATACATTTCATAGGTAGTCTGTTAGGTGCCGGTTTACGGTGCACGAGAACCTGGGTTCGAATCCTGGCTCGAGTTTGGACATTGTGTTGTTCTTTCATCTCACTTCACCCTCATCAGCTCTTAAGACCCCATTGTTAAAGGGTCATCAAACCCTCCCATCACCTTTTCTACATCGCAATGCAAGGCAATGGCTTTAAATTTTTCTTTTTAAGGTCTGGAAGAATTTAGGATCATAATCCGGAGTTCATTACACATACCGAAATGAATAATTTTTCATTTCCATGTCATTGTCACCCATAATTACCGTCCATTTCACATGCATCACATTTAAATATTTGTTCATGTGCCTGGCTCACACAGCAAAGAGGGAGGTAAGATAAAGAAGGGAGGTCAGCCTGCTGAGCTGCATTTCCACTTGAACGCCTCGCTAGCAATATTTAACAACATGTAACTTGTCAGATATTTAAATATGAATTATCAAAGGCTAAGTTGTGATGAAAAACTTCCTTATAAATCTTAATATTATTCTAAAATATAATGTGATGGATTTAAATTAAGCAGACACAACTTTCATATGACTTTTAACCAAAACATAAGTTCATTAAAATACATTTTTTTTTTTTTTTAATTCTGTCCAAATAATGCTAAGAGGTCCGGGTTATTGAGAGTTCACTGGACTTTTAATATTGTGTGCGAGAAAACTAAATTTAGGCAAACAATCTTTGTTTAGCTGAAATAGGTAACTTTTTCAAGACAAGAAATTATACAGTTTTGATTAAAAAATAACAAAAATCTTGTTAGTAAAGGAATTAACTAAAACCGTACAGTCTATTATATTTTAAAAAAATTAGCCACCATGGTGAAAAGTATTTGAACAAACCTGAAGAACAGATCTTCGTTATCTGCTCTCGTTTAGGCTTAAAAATTATTATTGGGAAAACAGTAGAAACAAGGGAACAGAACCTTAAAATCTACTTCACAAAACTTAGAATTAAATAAAAATTCTTCCATGATCTTGGATAACGAGACTGGTGTTTTACTATTTTTTTAATAACAAAGTTTAAACATAAATTCAACAGTTCAAAAGTAAAAATCATAAATCACAGTTAAATGATACTGTACTACAAACACGTCAATAGCGCCATAAAATTTACAGTGGCACTTCTGAAATTCTGCCCACACAGTGACAGATGGGAGAAAGAGAGAGAGATTTTGGTCAGCGCATAACATTGAGGTCTTTAGCGCTGGTGAGTGGTAATATGATGTGAGTATAGAGCAGCGCCGGAAAGACAGGGCGGGAAAACGGGAGGGCGGGAGAAACGGGAGATCCCCAAGAAAACCTGCCGGCATCATCCAGCAAGATTCCCACATGCGAAAATCCGGGGACCAACACCGCCGGGAATCAAACCCGGATCGCCTTAGTGGGAGGCAAATAGAAAGACCATTCGGTGAACGCGGTCCCAGCGACAGATGGGCCATGGTTTGCTCTACGGAGGTGAAGGAGAAATTGCTGTGTCATACTAGCCTACATGGGTGGGTGCATGCATGTCCCCCCCCCCATTTTTTTTAGTTGCAGTGAAAATGTTAGCTTATAGGTCTTCATACTTTCTTACATGTTGGTTACGCCGTCATTGATCTGACCTCTGCAATGGATATCAGAGCAAGCAGAACAACAAGTCCACCAATAATCAAGCACAATATACACCCTCTAAACCTTCACCCTTTTATTCGCAAGTCTCATAATTGCTTCGCCTCGCCTTCTAGTAAGCTATAGTGTGGACATAACACTCAGTTTTCTATTATGTGTTATAATATTTCTGCTGTTATAATGGCTTTGCTGTTGGTTTTCAAGTGTTGATTGCATTTAGATTGACTTTATAAAGTGTTGACGACAGGCATACGCTATTCTGATAGGAATAAGACTTTATCTATGGTTTGGATTGTAGATCTACACTAGACCCCCGATTTTACGAATACTCACAGTTCCTCTCATCGCATTCGTAAAATCGCTACCTTTGTAAATTCGATAGCTGCTTATTTTTGCCCCCCCCCCTTTTCCATTACAGAAAATTTTAAAATTGCATTTTTCTGCAAAGTGTCTCTAGGCCCCGACTTACGTAGCGTTTTGCGGGAAATTAATTAACGTAATAATGAAAACATAAATTGATATCAGTAGCCAGACGTCACACTGTTGAGCGGTAGATATGACCGACCCTTGTCACCAAAAAATGAGAAAATCGAGATCCCGAGTGTCTTCTCTCGAGCGAATAGCCCGACTCCTGTAGCATTTAACGGAAAAATAAAGCAAGTGATAGTTTAAATATAAATTTATATTAATAGTCAGACGTCTAATGATCAAAATAACACCGCTAAACAATAGATATGACCAATCATTTTCCTAAAAAAAAAAAAAAAAACGAGAAAATCGAGATTCCGAGTGTCTTCTCTCAAGCGAATAGACCGACTTCCGTAGCATTTAACGGAAAAATAACGCAAGTGATAGTTGAAATATAAATTTATATCAATAGGCAGACGTCTTACGATAAAAAAAAACTGCTAAACAATAGATATGAACGACCTTAGTCCTAAAAAAAAAGAGAAAAGAGATGTCGGGTGCCTTCTCACGAGCGAATAGCCCGATTTGCGTAGCGTTTAATAGAAAAAAAATTAGGCATTCCTTACTAGTAAAATGCCCTTGTAAATTATTCACCAAATAAAGAAGGAATAAGCGGATGTATTTATTCATTGCGCAGTTTTATATAACTTAACGTAAAAACATTCCCTCGACGTTGTTGATGAATTGTACGAGAACGTTGATACTAGTAGCGTGCAGAGCGGACAGATAGCGCAACTGTACGAACGTTCACAAGATTGCAGATAAATAGCGGCACCGTAGCATATACCGACGTTGTTCCAAAAACGCCATTTTGTGACGTTCTTACCTAAAATCGTCGAGAATTACATGTATAAGTGATTTAAAATAATCACTTTCACAGTCAGCATATGCGGTAATAAATTGGGAGTTCCGGGATTACGTAATACACGAACGTCTATTTATTTTCCAAGTTCGACATACCCGGAGGCAAATGTTTCTACACTTGCAAATAGGTAGCGCTATTATCGTGCACACTTGTGAAACCCACGTTTTACGACACACAGTAACGCATTGTTTAAGCAAATTATGCGCCAAGTTAATTGTTTTAAGTACGTGTGGTGTTAACGCAATAAAGAAAAATATCATGCTATTATTTATAGGGTTCGTGTACAAAAGTAAACTCATTCGGCGCGAGACGAGAGAGATATAAGACGTCATGAAACAGCCTAGAAGGAGGCTGTACTATAGTTAAATGAGCATATGCGCATGCGCTAGAACTTTGCGTCTATAGTACGACCTCAATAGATCCTAATACGTTGTAGTTAGAGACAGGCCGGCCGGCTTGGCAAAGGCGCTGCCGCCGCGCAGTTTTCAAACTGTCTCTGCCGTATTTTTTGACGAATTTTTGCTATTTTTTGTTTTATTTTTAATGTTGTGACTTACCAAATAATAACTGCAACTCTACAATTCATATTTTAATGCCGTGAATTAGACACAGTATGTTTTATTCATTGTCAACGTATTTCCTTAAAAATTTTTTGTCATATAATTTTGTTATTTTTTGAGGGTTCCTGAGATCGTATTCGTAGAATCGCTACCTTCGTTAAATCCAGGGTCCGTAAAATCGGGGGTCTAGTGTACTTTCGAATTTTTGATAAGCTGTGCACATATTTTACAACAATTTTGGATGTTAATTTTGTGAAATGAGTGGAAACAAATGTAACACTTTCAATCTGAGCCAATAGTTAGCCATTATTAGAGACACTGAAGCAGCAATGTTCTTAAAAATTGACATTACAATGAAGAAACTACACTAATTTGGTTTATATTTACTATAAGTTCAAGGAGAAAGAAATTTAAGTCCCTGGCTAGTAAGTACGTAAAAAAATCACGCAGTCAGACAGCGTTCAAGTAACGTTCAAGAGGGTGGAGGACGTGACTGGCAACAAAGAAAAGAGAGAGGAGGAAAAAGATCAGATTGGTTAAAGAGTGAAAATGGAGGAGGTGGAGGAAAGCCACTGGGTTGTGGCTTATTTCCGACTTCTGAGCAGCTATCTATAAAAAGCCTGTCACGTTTCCAGCATTTGTGTGTGTGCGCGCGTGCATGCACGTGCCTACACGGAATGCCTTAGAGATAACATTCGGTAGTTTCTGTGCCAGGCCAGCAGCAAGCGTGCCCTCTTTTTTATGTGACATTTTCATCCTTCCAAAATAACTCACTCTTTTGTATTCTTTCTTTTTTTAAAATATGGAACTGTCATCTATAAAGAAACGTCAGAATTAACATCTCACATTGCTTTTGCCACCAAAGAACTTTAGTGTCTACCACATAAAATTGCCCAGCTGCACCTATTGTTACGTAACAGTTTAAACCTATCTGCACGTAACATCTGGTCACTATCAGACAAATTTTACGAAGTGTATTTAGTAACAACTGACGTGGATAAGGGCAACAAAAAAAAAGTATTATTATTTAATCAGTGAAAGTTACAGCAGAGCGAGGGAGGGGGAGAAGAAAAGGAAGAGTAGTAATGATGGAGAAGCAGGCGGTGAAAAACAATCTCTCTTCCCCCCCTCCTCCCCATCCACCACTGCTGCCCGACAGTTTAAGACTAATATTCTGGCTCCTATCTTCCTTTTTTTTTTTTTTTTTTCATTTCCTGTGTATAGTGTACATCCCAAAATTGTTATCCTTTATTTTGGAATAAAAGAGTGTGCTATGCGTTAGTAAGTATGGTACTTTTACTAGAACTGATTGCTGTTTTAGTAACAAAAAAAAGTCATTTTTTTGTAATTTTTTTTGGGTTTTGATGGTCTAAAAACTGGGATATGATTTTGTGAGGTTACTGATATTACAAGGTAATTATCACACACACTGAGATGTTGTAAAATCAAGATTATACTGTATTTATTTTAGAATAATTGAAATGTTGGTCACACCTCTCACAGGAATGCCCGCTTGAGAAGTCTCTACAGTTGGTACAACTTCCAGTTCTTGAATCACATACATCTGCATGGCCATTGCATGTGCATCTTTGACAATTAGGATAGTTCCAAAATCCAGGCTGACATTTGTCACACTCTCTTCCATATCTATTTCTATGACATTTACACATGCCCGTTATAACATCACAGAAGTTGTCCAGAGCACCAGTAGGGTTACAGTCACAGGCTGAAAAAAATTTAATAAATTATACAACCAACAATGATGTGGATATTCAGACAAAACTTCAATAACAGAAATTTCCCAAACAATAAAACCACCTGATGACAAGTACAAACAAAACAGTCTTAATGAATTTCATTCTATTCTTTTACATATTAACAACATAAACAATACATATGTATAAGCAGCTACATGAAAACACAAAGAGGAAACAACTAAGTCAAAATTTTCATCAAAATAAACTAAGCTGAAATTAATTAAATTATTACTTGTAATAAACTATTTACACACTTATCCAAATAAATTATTAACATAAGAATGATAAAATTATTGTTAATGTACCTTATTATTTTTCATGCCAATAAACAAATACACTTCGTAGACGGTAGAGGACAATATGCCTGGCCTCTCCACTACGACATCAGCATCACCGTTTTTGATAAATCTGTTGCTCCAGCCTGCACAATCGCTCCAGTCTGCACAATTTGTATGTTTACTGCATGCCAAGGTTGAAACGAGAATGCCACCAATGTACCCACACAATAACTGCCATTACCAATCTCTAACCAACTACCAATGTATAGAGTTAATGGTAATGAGTGAACTTAATCGACAACATAAAACTAATTAACTATTATTTTGAACAAGGAATTGTGACATATTCAAAATTTAGTTATAAGCATTATTTGTTTTGCATTGAGTAGGTTTTGGATTGGAACCTTTAGATTAATTTTGTTACAAAATTCAGGAGCTGCTTCTGGGGTAAAGGTCTACAGGGTAGAGGGGCAATGTTATCGCCAGTCCTTCCAGCTATCTAAGTCCGGCCCTGACTCCGCCACTACACTGCAATCACACGCTCCTTTGTATTCGTAACTAAGGCCAACAACATCAGAGTAACTGGTTTGGAGCAGTAAAAGAGTCCAGAGTGTGTGTTTTGTCTTCTTTCCTCTAATGTGCCTTTGCATGCAACCAGCAGGAATAGCATGTCATCAGGCCAGCATGAGTAATGCTCCAATAATTTAACTGTAGTCTACAACCAGAGGGCCAGAGATTCAAACCAGATTTCAAGCACTAGTTAAAATTGTCAAGCTATAGATATGTACCAAGGCAAAATATACTATTTTACAGTGTTCTGTTACATATAACAGGGTAATTTTTTACACAAATATATACTGTCAGCAACATGGTTAAAGGGCAAATATGAGTGGTATTCTATTCTGAAATAGGCATTTATGAGGAAGAACATGTGTCCAGTGGGGTTTCAACTTTTGTTTTAAATTTAATTGTAGTAGTTACTACCTGTAAATACATGCTCAAGGTCAGCCATTGGGCATGTATATTATTCTCAGAATTCGTGTAATTGACCTCACGGCTTGCATTTGTCTCTCTTGTGATTTTCATGGTCCCAACAAATGTTCCATGTTAATAATTAAAAAAAAAAAAAAAAAAAAAAAAAATCCATTGTTCCTAAAGTCATAAATTTTCCGCATTGATCGTTCAAATATTTTTGACAAATTTAAAAAATATTTTCTTCACATACATTTGATATTTACATGCCTCACTCATTTACATTTCTCATTAACAATACCTGAAACCAAAAGTATCATAATCTATTCCCTAACAGCGCAAATGTATACAAACAGGCTAACTACAGCAGGATACTTATCAAATACATCTCAGTAATCTTGTAAGGTTTCCCATTTCAGGCATTTATGGAAACATAGAAGGTATAACCTGCTCAGTAATATGTTCACATGATTGGATCTACTCAGTTGTTGGATACTTAACTGTTTTTTCCTAGCATCTGTAAATTCTTACAAGTAGTATGTTGGTGGATTATTTAAAAAATGTGGCAAAATCTACAGAAGCTGTATATTTCGGTTGCCGATCTGACAATTTTGTAATATTACACAAGGTTAGACTGGTGCAGAATATAATTAAGTTAAGGTAAAATATATGTGTAAGGCATTACAATTGTGTACTATAAATGTAATCTTTACAAAAATTCTAGTATTATCCTTCAAACATTGCAAAATGAAAGTTCTCTGATACACAACTACAGTTTTTGCATTAAGGCAGCAGTCTACAACTAGACCTGTATTTCTTAACACATTCATAGCGATAAAACTCATGTTTATTAAGATCATGGACTATAGTTTATCGGTAGTTGATAAGCAAAGTTTATACATTATTTATACAGCTGCATATCAAAATACACTAACTCAAACTATTTTTTTTTTTAAATATTTAAAATATCACTTTTATAGATATGAGAACGTACATTTATACATGCACCACTCTGTCAATAAAAATATAACAGAGCAGATAACTGTCTTAAACAAATATTTAGTTATCCTACTAGTGCACGCATTGCTACAAAAAATTCTGTTTTGAATATATATATTTTAAATTATTTTTTTACTTTTCAAAGTGCTATTTAGCTCATCTCAAAATCCACTTTCCCCGAAAGAAAACACGTTCAAAATACAGTATAAAGTCTATAAGTGTATACCAGTCACGAGAAGTATGACTTATCTTCACTTCTGCGTCTTCATAATCAATAAATCAGCAGAAGTTTTTACGTGATGTATACAAAACGGGAGACGTGCAGAGCGAACGTCGATCGAAGTTGAGATCCGCGCCAACAGAGTGCATGTGGTGCGCTGTCAGCGGCGCCAGAGGCGAGCCATGACCTTGATAAACCATGCGGCGTTGCCACTTCTATTTGTAGCTTTCATGTACGGTAGAAATCGAGTGGAAATGTTGGAGTGATGTGCGCGTAAATTATAATGGGTAACAAAAGGAAGTTACACCATGTTAGAAAACATACTAAAAAGGCGTCAGCGGCTGCTGAATCTTGGCGGAAAAGGAAACAAGTCGCCTTTATTACGCAAGACAAAAAAACACCGACTCAAGTAGATAACGAAACCGAAGGTGTGACTGAAACAGTGAAGTAAGTAGGAATTATAGCTCAACCCGAGATATTTTTCTCTGCCTGGTAAAAATGTGTTTAGAATAGTATATTTTATTATTTAGGCTTACTCTATAACCATAATGATGCGATAGGAAACCGTCACAAATCACGCATATGAAAAAAAATTATGTATGTAAATATATTTCCTGGAAACATTAGAACGTACAACCCATAAAATTAAAAATTCTTATTGTTACAGCAAAGTATTCCAAATTAATTAAAGTTTCAGTTTAATGCAGGAATCACAAAAGCGACAGACGCGACGCGAATACATGACCATAAATTACACAAGATGATATGTTATGTGTAATGATAGGCTAAAATCCACCGCAAATTAAATAACATAGCTTTCGCTACCAACCTACTGGTTTCATCAACAGTGCACGCACGCAACACAAATAAAGTACACATAATTTCTGCTCCAAAATCACGTCACGCTAGCAATTTTCGTCGCGCTGACATCGCAGAAGTCTCGATACTCATTGTCTTGCAATTTATTTTCTTCGTGTCACGCCCTTCGAACATAAGACTACTCCAATATTATTATATACGGTAGACGTTGCATAGTTTAGAAGTTTGCAGTTCTTCTCTAACAACCATGAAGATGCCTGCTGAAATGCCCGGAAGCCCAGTTAGTCATAGTTGCATAGTTTGTTGGTAATATATTATAAAATTGTTAGTCACGTTAAGTGATAGCGTAGCGCAATGGGGTACAAAGTAGAAATAATTATAAATAAAGCAAATTTATTTATTATGTATAGAGACATTGTATTGTTAAGTTATTTAAATTAATTTTGAATAATTAATTCAGTAATTATTAAGTACGTAGTTATTTAATATCGCAAATACGTGTTCATCAGTGTGGTGTAGCGGTTATGTTAATGGACTCGAAAGTGGAGGGGTACGATTTCGATCCCCACTGCGGGCAGAATAACTTTTTTTTTTGTGATAGTAAATGTTTACAAACGCGTTTAATTCAAAATAAACATAATTGTTATGTATAAATTAGCTTATATACAATAAATTTTATGAATTATTTTGTATAATTGTATCAGAGTACCAGGGGCAGAGCCTTGTAAAAGTACAAGGGTTGTCTTTGTAAAAAAATTACAAAGCATACCTTTGTAATCCTACAAAGATTTTCTTTGGCAACTGAGTTTCCAAGGATTTTCTTTGTAAAATTACAAAAATTTTTTTTGAGTGTAGAATGAAATTAATGCCTCTACAACTGCTATACAAGTGAAATTACCTTTTAAGTTCAAAAATAAGCGGTGATATCGAATATTTACCACAGCTTTGTGTTGAAAACAGCAAAGTTGAAGACTCAACGTGGGATAAATTACGAGGAAACAGAATATTCAGTCCGTCGTATGTTATACCATACGTACTGAACTTGCAGGAGAAACACGTTAGACAGTGCACTGCAGGAACCATAGAGTTCAAGAAAGAAGTTCGCCATGGTCTGGAATGTAAGTGGGTTTTAGAGTGTGATACATGTCACCGTAAATATGAGTTACACAACCAGCAGCCAGAAAGCAGTCAGCTAAATGAGAGTGCAACATGGGCAACATTGTCTTCAGGGGCCAGCTTTACACAGCTGGAAAATACACTCTATTTTCTCAATGTTCCTGCAATGAGCAAGAGCACTTTCCTGAAAAAGGAAGTGGAAATTGAAAACGTAAGAATTTTATTCTATTATTATAATATTTTACAGCCACATTAAAATAAATCAAGTTAAATTTTGCTGACATTGACTTTCTTTCTTTAATTTCCAGGTCTGGAAGGACAATCTTGACAAGAGAATAATTGAAGCTGGAAAAAAGGAATATTTAATAGCCGTTCAAAAAGGAGATATAGACGATGATGGAACACCTTTCACAACAGTTATTGCTAATGGATGTTGGAGTAAGCGTAGTTATGGACATAACTTCAATGCTTTCTCTGGTGCTGTAAGTAACGGTGCTTTATTGGAGTAGTTATAGCGAAACAGAATAGTATAAAGCCCGCTTCACGTGATGTTTATCTCCGTAGTGATTTTCATAATATTTTAAGTTAATATATGTGTCTCGATGTAAGTCATGTTTTACAGCCTTTCAAAGGTTCTTAGCTCTATGTAGGAAACATTTTCGTGCCCAAAATCATACCCAGATACCTAACAAAACATGTTCTATTTTTCTTGTTAGCATTCGTGTTGGCTCCTTACTCAGAAACCTCTTTGGCTAATCATAGGCGCGAAGGTGTCTTACTTCCCATCTGTACACACGAATGGTCTAGATCAGGAATGAGGAAACTGTGGCCCGGGAGCCATTTGTGACCCACGAGGTTGAAATCACCTGCCATGAAAAACACTGAAAATGGCCTGTGATCATTACCGGTACTTAAGTGATGTAAGAAAAAAGTAGCGTGGAAAAGGATATTGAAGTAGATATTTGAATGTGGTATAGGCGCTGCACGGTAAGTTCGACCGTCAAGAACAGCCTCTTTTAGCTTGTGTTTTCTTTTTTTTTTTAGTGAAATAATGTATCTTTCAGCCATACGTCAACAAAATCATCGTAATAAGGGGAGTAGAATGAGACTACCACATTTAACGATGGATATGTGATTAATGTAAGATAATGCATGATAATATAAATAATCTTCACCATGTCTACTTATTCACACTGGTAATATAAAATACTTATACAGCAAATTACTCAGTCTTTAGGTTTCATTTATATATGTAACATACTAATTCACTGTATATTTCAGCCATTCCCATAGCTCTGTGGTGGTGCATGTGATGTATTTATGTTCTCTCGTTACAAAAGTATCTTGAAAACCTGTCACACAACAAACAATTGTTATCTTAATATATAAAATGAAATGTCCTCACTTACTCATTAATGCACAGTTCAAACTGCTAGACCTAGGAACTTGAAATCTTCAGGGTAGCATCCGTCACGGCGTAGGCGCTTACTTAGAAGAGATTTTTCGAAAATAGAACAATTAAAGGGGTCAAAAGGGGCCAACATTGTGAGATATTTTTATTATTTATACTTCAAAACATTGTCTAAGTATATGCATGATTCACAATTTTTCGAATGTGAAAAATAAGGTAGTGACAAGCAGTTTAATGCGTTTTCAATAAATGCTTTGTTTCTCTCAAACCAGTTAAGATGTCGAGGTGAATTTTTCTATGTATATTATTTCTACGTATATATAAAGTTTATGAAGCGAGGGAAATATTTTGGCTTGCATTCATCACTGGTGTTTCTTTATCATATATCTTTTTTTAATATTGAAGAGAAATACGAGATCAGACTATTAGCTGCATCTTGTGTATTATTATAAACTATCCATTAAATAAAATTACATAGCTTTATTAAGTACCATTTCCTTTTTCCTGTTTATTTGTTTTAATTTCCTTTACATCTTTCCAATGACATGCAAACCAATTACATCAATGACAATAATAAAAAGAAATTATCTGATGTAATCAAATGAGCACAATTTTTGACAATTATGATTATGACAAATTTAAGCACATATTTTTTTAATTGTACTAAATTGCTACAACTACAGCCTTCTAACTTAAAATGCAACCATTACATTTGTCAATATTTAAATGTGTTTCTTATCACATTAATAAAACTTTGAAATTAAAAAAAAAATGTGTGTCTGTATACATAGAGGCTGTTCTGGGAGCAGGCATCAATAAAGGGACGGGTGATAGAAGGACCCAAGGCCTACCCAAATAAATCAAACTTGTATAATCCTATTCGCAACTGTCTAAATGTTATGCATTTTTAAAGAAAATTTAGGTGCACTCTACCCTGAGCTAGGCATATACTAATGGTGGAACAAGTAATGGTCCATGGGGGACAAAATTTGTACACACCAAAGGTGATTAGTGTCGTCACATTTAAAACATATTTCACGTCACTGAGAGTACAGCTTCATGGGATAAAAAAATTACTTTCACGAAAATTTTTTTACATTGTGTGAATCATCTGCATTGCGTTATGTTTTCAAATTTACTGCATCAATATTAGTTAATTTAAAATACTGGTTATTACTAATTAATTGGCCAAACTATAGGGCAGTTATTCCAATGGCGGGTGATCATTTTATGTGACCCATTGATATTTGTTTGCCTCATGCAAAGTGGAGGCATCTTTCAGAACCAAACACAACCATTGTGAAATAAATTACTGTCAAAAGAAAATTAAAAATAAGACAAGAAAACATCAACAAGCAGAGTATACTTTAGTCATCAGGATACATACACAACATGAAATTCAAAACTGGAATCGGGTCAGATAAAACAAGGAACAAACAGAAAATACATTAAATAACAAAAATCTAACAAAGAAACCTAAGTTGACATCTGACACAACAATGAGACGAAACAAAACACAAAGATATCAGACACAAACAGAAAAAGCAACAAACGACACAAAAGGATGAGATGAAACTAAACACAGTAGTTTTCCAGACAGTCAGACAGTAAATTGTGTTATATACTGTACTCACAATTAGAATGTACACATGCTTCCACACCACTTCCTGGCTGAAGTTTTCACTCTAGACGTTATACACTCACAAGAAACAGCAGTACACAGTGACTAGAGCGAACCGTGCCAGCCGACTGAACTACCGAAGCCATTTCACCACCTCGCTTGTGAAGGAATTGACTTGCCCAACCCATTTCATCTTTGGCGCGTAGCCTTGAATTGTCTTCTCATTTGACGTGGACTCTACAAGTCTCTGGTCTACCATGGAAGTCTGCCGCAACATCTCACTACCTTGGAAGTTATCAAAAGAATAACCCTATACTGGGATGCACAATACTCAAAATCCTACACTAATCCTTGCTCTAAGGCAACTGGAACGTGCCAATGAGGTACAAAACCTCATTGTTCTGAAGAATCCATAACAATAAAATATTTTTAACAAAATACTAAAAGTTGAGAGGAAGGTATTCAACACATGTATTTAAAATTAAAATTATTTAAACTGCTATAACTGCTAAAATAAATGTTAAAAAAAGTTAAGTTAATAATAGTTTTTCAATAAAATACATATAAAATACGACTCCTACTGGACATGAAATTAGCTCTTAAATAAAAATTAAACCATTACTAAAAGTACCATTACGCTTGGTTATGGAAGAATTGCAGATATGTGCACATTGTAGTTAGTGGCTATGTTGTAGAAGAATCTCAGGTATAGGCTTGTTGCAGACATGACAGTAGGCATATATTTTTGTCATTGTTGGTTGAGAATATATTCTGTCATGCCTCCCTGTCATCTATAGCAGAGGAAATTATTTTGTGATGCAATTTGGACTGCACACGTCGCTAGGGCTGCGGCCCTATTTCAGTACTGAAAAAGTGTGGAGCAAACTGAGGTAAATATATGTGCATATTATACATGTTATATACTGTGTCTAGGTAAAATGATGTGGCTCTAATGGTTAACAGAAAGGAAAGAATTAAATTTGTATGTTGGTACATTCCTTTATATTCGATTTGCCTTAAACTTTATTTTCAACTTACTCAAACCCAATACTTTTTATACAGATATTACGCAGCTGTGAGCCATTCCTGACAGGGATGCCAAGGCAGCAAGTCTTCAACCCCATTTACAAGAGGGGATATGGACTAGTCAGTCAGATGGCGACAATGTGATGGCTATCTGGAAGAGTATGCTACAGCCTTCCCTTGTTTAAGTAATCTAACAATGTAATACCTGTAAAGAATTTCCTAGACAGACCCTTCTTCTCCTGCAAGCAATGTGTGCTGTACATATTAACATGGACAAGGGCGTCTTTGAAACTTGTGCTTTTATGCTAACACAATTTACATAGCTATGGGTTGTTTTAGAATGATAAAATACTTTAGATAAATAGTGGAAATTGAGGCCAATTTCAAGATATCATAAACAAATGTTATTTGGATGCTACACCTTTTGGAAATAGGTTGCTAATACGTCTTGTGTATGTTTTAGTACACATTAGGTGCTACATTTATGATCCATTAATATTTTGTTATGAGTATTCAGCAGTGTACTAAACAGACACAACTGTATAACACATGGGTAGAGACAATTCACTAATATAGAATAATCACCATGAAACCAAAGGTAAATATTAAAAGCACTTAGATTTTAATAAAAAAAATCTTAATGGGATAATGGTTCAAATACAACAAACCCCAGGAATGAACACAACCTAGCAAATGTTGCACATGTTTCTTGAAATAAACATGTAAAAATAAAATTGGCCATTTAGTTAATAAGTATTGGATCATTCTGATTAAAAAAAAAAATCATTTTTATTGCTAACATTTGTCAAAAAATATTAACTAGTGTTATTTTAAACAGCTAACTGTTTTCAAGTAGCAAAATCATGTGTAAATACATTTTAATATATGTATATTTTACCATTTATGACACAAGTATTCAGTATATTTATAATGATGTGGTGAATAGTACTGCTAAGATACTAAAATAAAATTTTATTTACTGTGCATCCCTGAATCTCCATATTTACTAGTGCAACACGACAACTAATTAAATGTTAGACTCTGAAATTTTAATATATAAAGTGACATATACATTAGAATACAGTGAATGTTTGTTATAAATGAGTAAGGTTTATAAAATCATCTGCCTATAACAACTCTGCCTATAACAACAACTTTATAATGCACCATCCCTCAATAGTACGTACATGTGAAATTAGTGAGATATTACAATAAGCTGCTATAGAAACAATTTTTTGCCGGCATTTAGTTCTTGTCATGGGATTCCACTGTACATATGTTATGGTTTACTATTTTTACAAGTAAAGAAAACAAATGTACTTAAATTGCAGGAAGCATAAAAACTCATATTTTCTAACACTTTGAAAAAGTGTATGTAAGGATCATCTCAGAATACTAATTTTTAGTGCAAACTATAATGTCAAAATAAGTATGCTGGTTGCAATCATGCAGAAAACTACATGATGTGTGTTAACAGTATATAATGGCAAAAGATATCTGTGAAAATTTGTACGCAAGAAGTTATTATTACCTGCATAATAAATTCAAAACTAAGGCATAACACTCTTCATGTTATTTTTCCATTCTTACTGTGATTTTTTAAAAGTGTAGTTTTCATTTTTGCAAATAGTTTAGATAATCAATAAAAAAAAGATAAGCTAATTCAAATTACGGAAGACGGGATAAAACTAGGCCAGATATAGAGATTACAGAAGCTTGCATTTCTCTTCAGATAGTAGCAAAATAGGTGAATTAAAAAAAAAAATAATGGAATTTTCCAATTTTGGCAAGGCAAAGTCAAGAAATGTTTACCATATACTTGAGTGGACAAACCCAAACATTACTGTCCATAATTTCAACATGCTTTGTGACGACCTATAATTATCGTAGGCGTCACACGCTTTCTTAAAGTATTAATGCAGTGTGTACCAAAAAAAATCTTAAGTATGATAAATGTGCTTGGTGTGTTTGCACCCGTGCATTCTGCAGCTCCGTGGCGCGATGACATGGTGAGCGAGGGAGCGCAGTCAGTGAGGAGGGACTTTCGTATGAGCAGTTGCACTGGTCAGGCTGGGAGTGTATACACTGATGGTGTCTGAAGCCATTGGAGTTAGCGGCGTAAACTGGGTGAGAGTTGAATGTTGCTTGCGTACTTTAACTTTTAACTTTAAGAAGGACCAAGGCTATCTTTAGCAGAAGCAAGTCATGCTATAACTCGGTTATGAACTAAAATGTTCAGCTGATATGGAGTAAAGCACGCAAAATATTAGTCCTGCAAATGCAGTGCTTTCACTTCAATAATATGGGTAACAACTCAGAGAGTCTGTCGCTTCCTTTAAGATATTGTGGGATTTAACGGTGTTGTTGCTAACTGTGCTGAAAGTTTGCACTGATTTTGTGAGGTAGTTTCTACAGCCTTTGTGTGAATTTAACATGCCTAAGTACTGCAGTTCTGATCATCCCAGGCTGTTAAGTTGTGTTGCACCGATAGGAAGAATGGGTATAACGGCACATCTTGCAGTTCAATGCCATATTGTCAGAACGGCGTTACGGCGGAGAGGTAACATACGAAGATATGAGGTATGTGACTGTAATTTTCTGTTTACACCAAGTAATTCGTCTTATGCAGGATTATGAAGATAATGTTTTTCCTGTGCGAAAATAACATTTCACTGGTTCCTACAGACCTATATTAACTGATTACTGTAACTGAGAATTTTTGCTGTTGCTACTTTTGTACAGATATTTGGTGTTTACGATGAGAAATGCTGCTATGTTGGGCATTTTATCTATGCAGCGATTGAGTGTAAACTACTAAAGATTTGTGAATGTGGTTAATCACTAAGATTGTGAAGTTATATTTTAAAAGCCACTATGATTTTATTAATTATTCTTTCCTGCATATGAATTATAATCTAATAATATTTTTTTATAAAATTGAATTTATTAGAGTAAAGCAGATAGGACCGGATTTCTTTTGGCATTGTGATTGGGTTCCTAATGTTACCTTCAACTGACATTTGGTTGCTTACCCCTTCTTTGTTACAAATAATATTGTTCTCAACTGTCCTATAGTTTATACATTTGTTATGTCCTTGTTTATGCTGGTTACCCAGCAAGAGGATATAACAGCTTAGCTAAAAAATACAATGATATTGGAGTACAGAAAATCCTCTTTTTATAACCCACTTTATAATGACTATGTTCCTATAACCTTAAGGGAACATAAACACTTTTTTTATAAACAGTAAAAAATTTTAAGGAAATTGGCCAAAAATATGTTTGTGTACATTGTATTGCGTTTCTTATATCTAGCACTGTATGTCATGCTGTAATACCCAAGCCTCACTCACAGTGCCAGCACCTAACTGTTTCTGTGCAAGCACCCATGCCGTGATTTTTGCATGGTTCCATTGCTCAGTAGAATCCAGTCTGCATGCCACGAAAAAGAAATAAAGAGTGAAATTGTTGTACCTTGCTGGCCACAACTGCTGTCTCCAAGTCTCCCTCTCTCTCTCCCGCCATTGTCGATCAAATTCCCATCCACAAATCAATGTTGCCTCTTGCCTGAGTGCTTAAGCACACATGTGCTTTCCTTCTTTCCCTTCTCGCAAAACAGTAAAACATTTATGTGCTATTTTTCAGTTTTGTTGACAACTTATTTAGATTTGTTTATAAACTCTTATTTGGAAACATATATTGAATATATTTTTGAACAATTATTAATGACCTATGCCTTTTTTTATAGTGACTTGATTAGAGTTTGGACTGATTCTGGAAGTGGTTCTTGATAACCTATACAGTGGTGTTTAATTGATTTGGAATTTTTTCTATATACTGCGAACAATAGCTGATGCGTCGTGCTTTTATTTATTTTACACCAACTTTCTAGTTTTGTGAAATGCATGGAAAGAAATACAACTTGTTACTAATATGAAAATACAGAAGTATCCAGGAAGTGGATGCAAATAAGATGTAAAAGTCGAAGAATGCGAGGTAGGATAGCATCCCAAAGTCGACTGTCATGAATATCAGTATATTAAAAATGAGAGCAGAAATCATAAACAGATGGCTGGCCAAGTGTAGTAGACGGGCAGTTCAAGTGTTTTCACATAGCAGAGATAAGAGTGACGGGAGAGATGCTTGCGTACTGTTCCCATGCCCGAGACAGTGTGCTTTCCCTTTATTACAAAAGAATGATTACTAAGGCTCACTGAGCACAAAAAAAATTTAGCTACATCATCAAACGTTGCCTCATTAACTTTTGTAGTAATTGATATTTAAATCTGGGAAGTTAAGATTGCAATTATTTCATTGGTGTGTTAGAGTAACACCACATTTATTTGTCTTTGGATTTTTTATTACATACAATTTTTTTTTATATTTGTGTAAAATATAATGACGTTTCCCAATAGGGAGCGTGTATTATTGTAGGGGTGTAAAAATTGTTCATTTACTCATATTTTTTATACTTCAATGCAGAATTTTTTTTTTTCAATCTCCACGAAGTGTGTGCCCAATGATACAGTTTAGGCCATGCAGTACATGCACATACAGATGAGCACCTGGGTCGCGTGATATTTGTTCATTCTCGATGGTCAAGCCGAACATTTCCCTTCTCCACTTTCTGACAAACACTCCTTACTCCTTGTCTTATTGTGAGCGATAAGCAATGTCATCACGCCTGGCATGTAACCTTTATCACAGCTAGGACATGTTACATCTAGGCCTTACATTCTACATGATATATATTAATGTTTCAATGAAAATTCATATATATTTAAACATATAAGTGTTAAATGTACTCATCGCTCACTAAAAGTTACACGTTTCAATGTTCTATTTTTTTGTGATCAAAAGAGGTTCAATATATGACCTTTTTCGTTATCATTATGTTTAAAGCACCCCTGGTCACATGTTTTAAGTAAACGTAGTTATCTGTAGCAGCTTAGTTTTTATACTGCTTTATACTTTTAAATAATAAGAAATAATTGAATTGGTCATTGTTAAAATCCACTAAGTCGAAAGTTCAAGAATATCTGTTTTAATCCTAATTGTGATATTTTTTGTATGCTGGACTGACTGATGTTGCAAAGAACTTAGTCCACACCTACTATATATATATATATATATATATATATATATATATATATATATATATATATATAATCATATGCTCTTTTGTAAAGTCAATTACAAAGAACTAAGTCCCTGGATATTTAATTTATTTTACACACTTATGATTTTTGGACATAGTGCTCTTAAACAATGATCAATTCTATTGCTAAAATTATTTAAATGAACATTATGCTGTGCATTCAATGGCAAAAGCTGAATAAGTTAGCAAACAAAAGGCCTTTTGTTAATATTACTACATTCAATTTAAAATTAAAATATACTTTCAGTTGCATTTATAATGCTCACCCTTGCAGCCTTCTGGACCAAAGCCATATGTTCCTGGAGCACAACGTTCACAAGTTCGGCCAACAACATTTGTTTTACACTGACATGCACCACCCAATGAATCACAAAGTGAACTTAATGAGCCTGTCGGATCACAGTGACAAGCTGGAAAATAAAACATACAAAATGAAACTAAAAACTAATCAAAAAGATACAAAGATTTAATAATGTCAACATACTGCAAATGGGAAAATTTCTCACGCAGAAATTATTTTTAATACAATACATAATACATTTGTAATTTGTATTTACAAATATAGCTACAAAATGCTTATTAGATAAAACGAAAGGTAAAATTTCAATATTGGATAAAAATATTGGCTATACAAATTAATCTACTGCTACTTTTATTTGTAAACAAACAGGCATTTTTAATTTAATAATTCTCAAGTAATTTCACATAATACTGAGAGTGGTTTACACATGGCACTTTCCTGCTTTAATGTCAAAGGTAACTCCATAAAGATATAAAACATTTTTGGATTGAAAAGCATCATAATAATGATAAATTTAAATAAATAACATAAACAAAACTTTTTCATGTCAACTTTGCAAAGCCCATAAATGAGTACTGGTCAGACAATTTGCCTCTCATCAAAGTGTCTGGGCTAGATTGCCAGTTGGAACACCACCACTTTAGCATTTTAGAAATATGATCTATATGATGCAATTTAGTGATCTGGATTTTAATGGAACTCCTCCACCCCTTACTTTTGTATTCTATTATTGCTCCTTCCAAATTCAGTTCGTTATAACTCATCCATTCTGAGGTTGAATAAGTGATTATCATACAATGTTATGCCTTCATTATTTGTAGTGACACCACGTGCGACAGATTAAACCTTGTGAATTTCCAGTAGCACATTGCAACAGAAGTAAATGTGCTAAATACAAATTCAAGAACAGATTATGCCACTGACAGGGCTGCATTATTAAGTACTTTAGAGATAAATATTCTGTATAAATTGTAGGTCCTATTGCCAATATTACAAAAGCGTTAATAAACAGGTGTCATAGTAACACTTCACTTATTCAAAATTACGTTAAAAAGTCCCAGCACTTATACATACCTGCTTGTGTCACATCGTGCCATTACATACACTGACTTTTTGCAAACCTTAACCTTATACTTGTAACCACATCTCCCTCTTCACAGATTATTATAAAATAACATTGAACATTTACTACAACACTTTACACCACAGCTATCACATTCACTCAGGCACATAGTCAAACAGATATATGGGTTTTTACGAAACTCTCTGTGACAGAGGCCTAGGACGAACATGCTAATTAACTCTTGAGTCACTGTATTATTCCCCTATAATCTGTGTCTCTGCAAAACATTTGAATCCCTTATTCAGATATGCCAACCTTGTGGAGTGCCTGTCAGTAGTGAGCAACATTTTGCTATTTACCCACCCCTTGCGAAGAAGCAGGTGGTCCGGAGGTCCTCCCCCAGAAAAAATTTGGATTCCTAGGTGCAAAATTGTGTTATTTAAGGAGTTTTCCTGGTAAAAACATCAATATAATGTTTATTTAATATCTTAAAATCGACACTGAGGAGAGCTGATAGTGATTGAACAAATAATGTCAGCTTAACTCATAACAAACAAACAAAGCCTTAAATTAAAGGTAATTTGCAATTAAGACAAAATTATCACTCAAAACTCAAGTAACAAAACCACCAAACTCAAATTCTTACCATAAATTTGATAAATAACTATGTGTGACCCAAGTTGAACAGTTAGGCTGCCATAAGACTGGCACTACTAGTTGTCCTGCAACATATTTTTTGTTGCTTGCTTAGCACTCGTGAGGTCCTTCCTTTAGAACTGTTTTTGGTAGCATAGTTCGGAGCAAAAAACCATTTTTGTTTTTTTCCACCAAAAGTGCACTGATAGTGTTTGTACTCAAGTTACTTCCAAATTCTGCATTTTTTGCGAACAATGCTGAATATATGAGTGGTTTACATTGACCTCTCAGACTACCATTTTCTTCGTTTTTTTTTATGTGAAATGACGTCTACAATCATCGCGCCCACAGAGTTTCAAAAATTCACAAAACACATTACTTATTGATGTTTTAGATGGCAGTAGGCATGGAAATTCTCCCGTGTAAGATTTCCGATACTCCTGAGTTGGTATCCCGCTAGGTTTCTTCAAAATTGAAGGCTCACACGTATTTCCAATAACTGAAGTTTTACATTTAGACATTTTCTGCCATTAGCTAACACAAACTGAAATAAAGAATACACGCGGAATCAAAACATATACTTAACCTTGCCAAACCAAACAAACACAACGGAACTTCGCACACCGGAAGATAAAAACAAAGCAGTACGGCGTAGATACATTGAGTCGTTACTGGACACTTAAAAATAAGTTGTTGAGAAACATGTTTCTATGACTTTTCTTCCCAAGTGTGACATCACACATGAGCAAATCTATAGAATCGCCAGATCATAACACAGCGTTTTGCCGCGGCATTATTTATTAAAACAAAAAAAACATTAAATTCATTAAATCTGTAATTTTTAACCTACCATCCGTATTATCGTAGTCAAGAAACTAAAATTGTAGAAACTACGGAAATTCCGTAGTACTTGGCATCGATGCCTTATCCAACACACTCTTCTGTTGAAAGGGCAGCTTAGCTGCTAACGTTACAATTCTGGGTTCACTTGACCAATAATTTTGTTTATTTTCAACGTTATGTCCTGTTGACTCATGTCCATTCTCACGAAATACTTCTTCAGATTACACCTGTTGCGCCAATTTACCCTACCATTAGCATCCTGGATCAATATTGATTCTGATAAATCTAGGGCATTAATTACATTAACGGGCTTCCACACACCCTTGTCAAAATAAACAACATTGTCACCTTTGTTAAAGACAACATTTCTTGGTCTCGCCCTTTTGTCATAATTCTGCTTATTCTGAAAATATCTCAACACCTGTAACATAGCAAAGTTTTCAACAACTTTATGATAGAACAAGATATTGTGAATGGGCAATTTAGTTTTGGTTTATCTGACGAACAACAACTGCGCCAGACTAAAATGTGACCCCAACACTGAATTGTTGCGATACTCCAGCAACATTGTAATCACATTAAGGAACACTTCCTTACAGATCCCTACTACACATTCTGAGAACTATTGCTAGGATAATATGGAATTGCAGATTAGATTGTGAAACCATAACAGCAACTAAACTTTACAAATTGTAACAAATTAAAGGGCATGTTGTCTGTAACCAAAATACTTTGTATTCCATGTGTCGAGAATATTGTTTTTTTAGCATGAATGACAGTGGAATAGTTTTTGAACTCAGGGGAACTAACTATATCCACTTTGAATAATAATCACAAAGGACAAGGTAAGAACTGGAATTTAACTCAAGAATGTAACAGGCTACTTTATGAAATGGCAATGTCTGTGGTTCTTGTACTAGCATTGGTTCTTTAGCATTGTGTGAACACAATTTTTTACAGAGCGAAATTATGCAATGAGGCTTTTCAATACCTGCATCCGTGTTAGTGCAATAGAACAACATTTTAGCTGTGGCCTTGGCTTTTGACACCCCAAAAAAAGACTGGTGTAAATTATCTAATACAAAAACTTTGAAGGATCTGGCGGACCATGATTTTGTCCCTCAAAAACACTAATCTCTCTTCAACTACAATGTTATGTTGAAATTTATAACCAAATTTTGCAATGTCGGGTATGTTGCTCTTTGAGCTTGGCCAACCATTCAGGTAGAGTTTGTTCAATTCAGCTGCTGTCTCTTGCTGAAAAGGGACTTTGTTGTCATTTTGCATGTTCACCATTTGTACATCATTTAGTAAAACATTTAACATCAGTGACATTTGCTTTCGAACATGCTCTACTTACTGCATCTGCTACAAACATCTTTGCACCAGGTACATAAACACGTTACAATTGGTAAAAACTCAGTTTCAGCCTTATTCTCTTCAATCTCTTGGAGGGTACCTTGTGAATCTTTTCTCACATGATTGAAAGCAGGGGTTGGTGATTGGTTTGAACAACACCCTCACAACCGTAGATGTACTGATGAAAATGTTTACAAGCAAAGAGAATAGCCAAGAATTCTTTGTCAATCTGACACTAACTGACCTAGAGACACACTTTGATGCATAACACACTGGTTTACCATTCTGTAAAAGCACACAACCTATACCCTCCTTATTGCTAATCAGTCTGAATCACTACCTCAGCTGACTCGCCAAACATCTGTAGAACCAGTTATAACACTAAAATGGAATTTAGCCTTCGTTTAGGGTGTACACCAAGTCAGTCAGTTTAATTTTGGCATCATCATCTGCATCTATTGTGAGCAGCAAGAAGTTTACTGAGAAGGGTATGTAACAGTTTCAAGGAAAAAACTTTTTAAAAATAATTTAGGGTAAATTTACATACACATAAATTTATGTAGTAACATGGCAAAACATTGAGTACAACATTAAAAATATAACTATTACTAGAAGCAACCATAAAATATATGCCTGCAAAATCAGGCCTGGTAATATGAGTACAATTGTGAAGTTTCGTATGCTAGCTAAACTGCTAATTTATGATATAAACAGGAAATCAACCAAATTATGAACTTATGATTGGAGAGATTATTTATGGACACTATAACAATTATGTGAAACTTATCACATGCACATTGTAAACTGCAGTAAAGTACTCGTATTAGATGCATACTTGTCAAAGTTTTCAAATAAATTAAGTAATTACAAAGATACATTTGTACGAGGCAAATAATCACAGTGTTAGTTTCTTGAACAACAAACATGGCACTGACTGCCAAAGAAAAAAACATCATGTGACTTCAGCAATGAGATATGATTGGCAGAAGAAAGTGACCATATCGCAAATGATTTTGCACCCAAATATCACAAATTTTAGTATAAAAGAAAGCCAAAAAACAGTAACACATATTTTTTCACACCAACTGTAACTTATTTTTATAAAATAGCTGCATACATTTGCCCACTGTAATAATGCACACAGTCCCCAATTTTTAAAACCAGTCTGTTAAAAACCTGAGTTCTTAGCACCAATGTAAAAAATCTACCAAGCATGGTTTTAAGAAAATAATTATATACGTACAAAATGCTCCGCCATTTACATAAAATCCAATGCTGTAATGATATTTCTTGCAAACATCTGGAGTGGTGGGTTTCAGTACTTCGTAAAAGGCTTGACCACATCTGTAATGTTCATATTCTTGTCGTCGAAATTCATTTGCTGGCAAATTGTCAAAAAATGGAATACTTTCAATCCTTGGTATCAAAGCAATCTAAAATCAAAAGTTGAAACAATTACAATATGCAAAGATTGCACTCATTTGATATCCATTAAAAACATCAAAAGCAAACCCAACATACACAAATATACTAAATTATAAATACCTACATCTCTATTAAATAATATGTAGATTAAAAATTACAATAAATATAAAATACAACTAATTTATAAATTGTTTTCAAAGATGACAACATACCACCCCTCAAATGGACATCATTGTTCAAACAAGTAATAGCTATCAAAAGCAAGCACTTGTAAGCTGTGCCTCTTCCTTCATAATGACTTTAAACTGTTGTAGCCAAACAATGATTTTATAGATATGGTGTAGTATCTTTCTAAAACATACTTTTTTTAATATCATGATATTATAATTTCTTACACTTCAATGATTATGTGTAAATCATTTTGCTAGAGGAAGTTGTTTGAAAAAATAATGTACACTGTTCTACAAGAATTTGAGGGCACTACTGAAGTTAATAAGAGTGTAGGTTACATT
This sequence comes from Medauroidea extradentata, assembly GCA_003012365.1. NCBI lineage: Eukaryota > Metazoa > Arthropoda > Insecta > Phasmatodea > Phasmatidae > Medauroidea > Medauroidea extradentata. The sequence goes on from PNEQ01000884.1 coordinate 131,071, forward strand.
CTCGTTGTGTTTGAAATTTGTAGTTATTTTTTAGGAATTTATGTGAACATAATTTTTTCTTTTTCGGATCCCATCACGTCTTGATTAAATTGTTTTCTGTGCACATTTCTGCTATTTATGAGAATATACCAACATTAGAAGAAATGTAACATAGCAAGAGACATTTTTATCGTCTAGTAGACAAATTTTAACCGCCTTTGTGACCAAAAAAAAAAAACAGTGTAACAGCCTATACCAGCAGTATATGCACACAATACTTAACAGCTTAACGTCGTGATGGGATCAAGATAACCAATCTGATATAGATTGGGCCTATGGGTGATGGATGACAGGGCAACAGTAATACTCCCCTCGTATTACACTTTAGAGACTCTTGGGTGAATCATGGGATGGTTGTTCGTTGTGCTTAGCTATCCCGCCAACATCGTTCTTATGCTTACGGTGACATAGGTCATAACACACTATACCATGACGTAACTGTAATGCTCCAGTTCAATGAGATTTTATTGGTTCCCAAAATATAAGATGCATGAATATTATGTTTACGTACGCAACAAGATATTGGGATGTTTAATTCCCGTGAATAATATAAGTCAGTGGTGGTGGTTAGGTGCTAAATGAATGATGGATGTCACTGTCGCATGTGAAAATGCAGCTATTTAGAAGCAAGGGTCGGCGGCCACTAGGATGGACCAGACGGTTTGCTTAGGGACCGACACAGGTGTAAAATGTTAATGCTCTAGATGACAATTCTTTGTTTTTTCCTTAAACACAACGCAAGGCAGTCTATTCCCAGGCACGTAACAGTGTGGTAATCACTCTACAGGGGTGGTTCGTGGTACTTGCGTTGGTGATTATGGATTAAGCCTGCCGAATGAATGTACTCACTGCGATCAACATAACTCACGTATCATGAATGCTTCTCCCTCCTTTATGCTATACAATGGATGTGGATGATGCGTACATAACCTTAGAGCTCAACTCGCTACCCAATGGCGGTTACAATTACAGGTTATACCCTTAAAATGATGATAAAACTGTGAAATTACGCCGTGGACCTCTACACCAAATGAATATAAAGCACCATAAATTATATCCGTCCCAAATATTTAACGGGAATGCTCGGATGGCTCTCGATATAAGTTCCCTAGCCCCGCGGCGATGATTGAACATGCATGTGGTTTTACATTGAAAGTACCAAAACTGGTAATAATTATTTATTGAAGCGGACTAGCAATACTATGAAGAATGTCTGAAGATGTGTGCTTGCACAGGTGAACCGGTATACTACATGAAGACTATTGAAAACTAAATGAGTAACAAAGTTTGAAGTGCACACAAACCTGTTCAGACGACACTGACGAACAGCCACGAGCATGATGGCCGCCAAGAACTTATCGACCCAGACGGGATGCGTAACTTCTGGCAACCTTGTTGCACATTTTAATATATTTAAAGAAATGGCACAGTGTTGCTAATTACAAGTAAGACAATTTACATGATTAAATATTTGCATGTGGTAATGCCTTGAGTGTTAATTATGAATTAAATGTTTTGTTCTGCTGTGATTGGCCAACTAGCATGGCTGCCTATTTTAAACATTCACGTAAATATTACCTGCAATAAGACATGACACTGCCAGCAACTTAACATCTGAAAACACTACATGTTGGAATAACAATATTTCGATAAATAACAATGAGAGTCTGTGGCCAATGAACGAAGGGCAGTGGTGGTTTGAGGTTAGGCCGTGCTGTAATCCACCGCTGGCCCTTTGGCCGGCGTCAAGCTATACATGCAGACAAAACATACATTTAATATTTTTTTGCTAAAATCTTTTAGCCAGTGTAGAATGTCTATACAGTATTGACATGAGATGTTTCCCTTCTTTATTATTTGTGTACTATGTTACAGAAAACATGCATCAGTAACCCTAATCATTTGCCATAAAGTCACTAGCCCTAAAATTTTCTCACTCTCAAAACTAAGAGTTGCATTATGTCAATAGCCTTAAGACATTAGCCCTAGTCAACTACCTTAAAGTTAGTAGCCCTAAAGTAATTTTCCTTAACATTACTAGCCCTGAAGTCAGTGGCCCTAAAGTCACTAGCCCTAAAGACATAACCCAAAAATAATTTGCCCTAAAGTCACAATATAAAGTTATTAACACAAATTTGCATCGTATATATTTGTAACGTTTGTATGTGACTGAAAATAAGTCAAAATGTTACTATGCTCTCTCACAGACGTCTCCAATGTTCAAAACTATAGTTAAATGCGGAACCCAAACCATTTCTTATTTAAAAAATATGTTTAAATTTGTGATATTTGAGTTGAAGAAAAACGTGTACAGTATAAATGTAGTTATACCTATTGTTTCTATTCGAAATAGCTTAGCCGACAAGCTGGATCAACTTTCTAATGAAAACTGCATCCTGAAGACCCTAGTTCATGACCAGGGCAAAGAGCTTTGTTTCATAAGGGACGCTCTAAAAAAGGTGGAAAATTACTTGGGTCTAGAAAAGTCTACTCAAGATCAGGATCTATTACAGCGAAAGGACATCGATGAGATTAAGGTATCCCTG